>JAECUM010023862.1:0-49104 GCA_016617855.1 Megalonaias nervosa | reverse complement strand
CTACTAAATCCCAGCTGAAATCAACCTCTTCGGGAAGTAGCACTGTGTTCACTTTGGTAGCTGCTGCTGTACCATTACTTCTCGTCTCCACAGCCGGTGCACCCCAATTCATTGTCTTCTTAGGTTCCGTCATGTTTCACAAAACACTACTGCATCGATTCACTGCACACAGACGCTAGTGTGCCTATATAGGAAATGTGACGTCACAGGTAGCTCTCTTCGGATTGGAAGACAGACTCCGCGAAGTGACTGAATTTTGTAACGCGTGCTGGGATTGGTGAACCCTTTCAATCCGTTTCGATCCGGTCTTCCACTATAAATAAACGCGGTTCACTTCATTTCCTTCACCTGTTCTCGTCACAGAGAAGATGTTGATCGACGTAGAATCCTCTACTTTGGTATCCTCAATGCTGTTCCGTACAGACTTACCCATGTATGTGAAAACAAAATGGACTGTCATCCGGATCACCGGTGCCACTCTTTGGAAAAGCAGATGTTATGTGGAAAGACAAGGCTGTCTTAAGCGGACTCTCATCTACGGACCAGAAGTGAGACACAGTTTAAGACAAACTTTGAGAAATTTGAGGAAGATAAGAAGACCTATGCGATGTCCTGTATGTTAACAGAATGGTGTTAACATCACATAACAAACAACGGCCCTTTTCAGGGCCACTTCCAATGCCTCGACAAGATCTTAATTTTCATTTTATCTCCACCCTAAACGAATATATATAAAACCCTTCCTCTACTAAAAAAAACACGAACGCTCTTGATTCGTGCTTGTCTATAGCCCTCTCTCAGGTAGCTTGACGTCACAGTACTTCTCTTTTTGCTACATTGTTACCAGTGTGACGTCATGCCACCTGTCGCTTATCGCTCTACAAACCCACAGTCTCCTAGTTACCGCTCTACAAAATTTCCATTGTCGCTATACAGGCCCAGGGTGTTCTAGGCCCTCTACTCCATTTTCCATTGTCGCTATACAGGCCCAGGGTGTTCTAGCCCCTCTACTCCATTTTCCATTGTCGCTATACAGGCCCAGGGTGTTGACCTACTTCTTGGGGCTATACTGGCCCAGGGGGGGTCTGTAATGCTAATTCCCATTGTCGCTACGGTAACCCACTATACTACTAACCTCTTAATGCTGAGCGCCATGCGACTCTGATTCATGCGAGGCAGCTGTTAGTACCATCTTTATATGTCTTTGGTATGACTCGCCGGGGATCGAACCCACGACCTCCCGCATCCGAGGCGGACGCTCTAACCACTGGGCCACCGGAGCGGTCTTTCTGCAAGGGAATAATCTATGCGGGGTTTTGTAGAAGTTCTGTGAAATTTGCTATAACTTTTTTGTTTCTTTGAACCTGTCAATAAATTTTATGCCAATCGATAGACAAAACAAGGTTAAATAAAATGATTTACAGATACAAGTAAAGTGACGTAAAGTGACATAAAGTGACGTAAAATTGCCAGAGAAGGAGAAACGATTCAACGATTCTGCTACCGAGCAAAGAGCGAGCTGTCAAACGTGGGCGCTCTTAGGGAACTCTCTGACTGATATCAAGGCCGACTCCGATGAAGTTTACCGATATAATTCTCGGCCATATCTTGCGATTTTTAGGTGGTTTCGTTGTTTTAGGATGGTCTCGTATCCATGGAAGATGACCCACGTTCTGGAAGACAGTTGTCTGAAATTGGTGAGCGGAAGTGGTTGCTATGAAGGGGGGGGGGCATTGATGAAGATGATCGGTACAAAGTGGAAGATATTTCTTTTATCAAGGTCATTAATTTATTAGCTGTTTTAATATACCGAAGCTCGGAAGATTTGTGCACGATGGATCTTACATTTGTTGACGGCTGACCAAAATCAGACTTGGGTTGATATCGGCAAACAGTTAAACTGAGATTGTCGTAGGAGATGAAATACGGATTTTCGTTTTGGACCAGGGTCGGAGAGAATAATAAAGTTTGGATCGGAGAAAACAAGCAGAGACTACAAATCGATCGACGTAGTCGGTCTGTTAAGAGAGATTTCTGGACATTTTTTTTAATTTTTGGATGTAAAGGTCCGGTACCTGTGAGGGAGGGAGGGGTGAGAGGTGATATGATATGGTATGATCCCCCCACATGTTATGGTGCGTTGCTTGTCGTTATGTAGGAGATGATCGACCACAGCGTTATTGCCCGGATCGAACAAATAATAAAATAAAATGAAATTAAAGGATGAAATAACAGAAATTTGTGCAAAAATGTAGAATTGACCAACTTGACAAATGAAATTGAACATGACATTCAAATGATACAGTTACTCTTAGAAGTAGAATTAATAAATTTATGTCAAATGCCATTAGCCTTTCTGTTATACCGATAAAGCAAATTTCATCATATAATCGAGTGACTGATCGAACTCAAATTGGCGTCATGTCAGCATAACCTGATTGCTTCCGCTTATAAATCACTGTTGGTGACAAGTCAGCGTTGCCGTATTTCTTTTTTCTTTTCCTTCCTTCTCTCTCTCTCTCTCTCTCTCTCTCTCTCTCTCTCTCTCTCTCTCTCTCTCTCTCTCTCTCTCTCTCTCTCTCTCTCTCTCTCTCTCTCTCTCTCTCTCTCGGTTCCAGTCTGCAATCCTTCCCACTGGGTAGCACAGGCATGGAACTATTTTTCCCCTTCAAATAAATATAACATGTAACCTAAATATTTGTCAGGATTTTCTCTTTCTGGGATCGAGCAATATTCCCACTCCTTTTAGTCAGATATCGTCGTATCGTAACTCAACAGAATGTGGTCAGTTCGCAACCTGATACACAACCATATTTACTATAAATTTAATGTCTCTCTAGCTACCACTAACTAACTGAAACCATGACATAGTTAGACGTCTTAGATAAACTATTACATTCCACTCGGCCGTAAATTACTAGCTGAACGATGTCGGATGTCGGTCTACACATCGCTTTTCTTCGTTTAAGAGAATTCACAACTTAATTACACAGGTAAATTAATGGACTTCACGCCTTTTCTTAACAATATTACTTGCTAACTAATGATTCATTGACATTGTCATTGTAAAATCAATTCTTAGCGTACATGACACATATCATTTAAGACAGATAAATTAATTCTCACGTTTCATATCAGAGTAATGCATGAAATTCCTACAATACATTTCTTTTACATGCAAACCAATATATCCGAACACGTTCATATCAATAAAATATTGATTGATATTCTTACAATACATGAATCGCATAACATTCGAGACCAATGAATGCACAATTAATTACTGAACTCAAGGAAAAACTGAAGTATAAATTTTAAACGAATAAATTCAGCAAATAATTACAAACTTAACATCAATGTATATTGTATGTGATTGAGACAATACCTTTGTGCCTTTTCAAGAATCGCTTTTTTCTTTCTATGCTGCCGAATCTCTCTTTTCGTGTCCCTCAACAACTTTTTTCAGATCTCGTCACTTGGAAAATTTTTAACGAGGAAAGTACTTTTTGCTGATCTCGGAGTCAAGATCTTCCCCTTCCACGGAAAAGCTTACACAGCAGAATTTCTCAAGGAAAATTACTTGAAACATTGAATTTCGTATGGAAAACAACCCCCGCCCCCCCCCATTCCGTCGTTAAGCTTAACCAATCAGGATTAATTTTCTCTAACCGCCAAAATTTGAACACGCCCATCAAAGTCAGGATAATTCTCTCTAGTCCGCCTTTATTAATAACTGTTCATGGACAATTTCATTTTATGACACCTATTTCCATTGGCCCAAGCTTATTTATGGCTTGTCTCAACTTTGTCAACTTCCGCTATTTGACCTTACGTAATAAGTTTCTAATCGTTATCCTAGCGGCTCCTAATAAAAACCCAATCATGCCGCCAATCAAGCAACCAGTTTATTGCCTAACCAATCTTAATCTTTACGTGTTACGCTGACCACGACAAAAATGTGCTGCGACAAAGCATCTACAAAAATGTTGCATCATTACACTGTGCATAACTCCGCTGGTGTCACTAAGCATTTAGTACGCCTACAAAATGTTGCCAAAAGTTGCGGGACACCTCCAAACCATCCGTCCGAGTAACGGTACTCGAGGTATCCATCTTCTGTATGACAACATTAACTTTTGCCACACTCTCCATACATTCCTGATTTAGCTCCAAGTGATTTTTGACTGATTCCAGCTATCATACATTGGGAGGGGGGGGGGGCTGACAATTGTGAAGGTTGCTATACTGTTGGAAGTGTAGTTTTTCAGTAAATGTACAATATATAAAATGTTAATACAAAATTACAATTAATAATTGGACAACCATGTTGAAAAAGTGTGCATAGGTGCATGGAGAGAACGGGGGGGGGGGATGTGGAACGTGACCATATTCAGAGTTAATTTAAATACGCCTGTTAGTAGTGGCAGAAAAACAATAAATTGATGGAAAGGCACTTTTTGGGCAATCAGTGACCGGAATCTATGTGAGGAAAATGTCATATACATCATGCAGCATTTATTGACGAAGACAATACATGATGGCATGTTGCTACATATAAATTTTAGATCATTACACACACACACACACAGACACACACACATACACACACACGTCTGGAATACAACGTATTCTCTTTTTTAATTATCAAAGGCAGTATTCAGGTCGCGCAAAGGATTTTTCTTGTAATAGATTAGAATTGTCAGCCTTATAAATTGAAACACGAATGCTGGCAGCCGGATGTAAAAAAAAAACAAAACGCTTGTAGCTGTGAGACAAGCTTTTTCAACGGTTTCATTCCATTGGAATCACAGCTTGCATTGAACAGCACCAAAGATCAAGTCGGATCAACTGACGTTGCACAGACTGTCCTGTCTCTTTTCAGGGCGTAAGGTTTATTTCTTTTCTTATAATTTTGACATTTTAGATTAGTGTAACTTACAAGTCATCTTACATATCCTGCTATGCTTGTAGAAACCCTTTTGCAATTTCTGAAAATTCGTAAGTATTGTTCTAATTTTGTTAAAAAGATGAAGCCTTCAAAGAATTGCCACGTTTGTGTTAATGAAACAAACATAAAACGCATCGATTCTGTGCAACACCTGCGATCATGTTAACAGTACATAAATCTTTTTCTCGTCGATGTGTAAGTGCCGATAACCAAGTGGGTTCGACCGTTGGTCTAGAAGTAGTATCTCTGTATCTAGCACGTGTTGGCCATGACAACAACAAAAGCCTTGGCTTGATAGACCTGGATGACCACACGTCAGACTCAGTAGCATATTAGTTCTGTGTAATAAGCTGTTGATCCATGGTCAAGCTATCATGATACGGTAGATAATAATACTGACTAGCTGTTGTCACTCCTGCCCATCAGTAATAAGATTGAGGTTTTCATTCCTACGCATGCGTAGTATGCATAATACTGTTGCTATCAGATCTGTCATTTAATACTATTGTATTTTCTTCAGTACACTTTAAAAGTTTTGATGTAAAAAAAAGAATTGAAAACAAAACTAGTTAGACTCTTTTTGACGGATCGCAATGGACATGAGTTCTTGAAGGTTAGTTTTTGTACATTTGACTTTTACCTTTTAGAGATATCTCATGGGCGAAAGCAATATATATGGGGAAGATCTTTAAGCTGTTGAATTAATCTCAACTCAGCGGTTTTTGAGGATAAAGAACTATTGACGGATTCACTGGAAAGCGGAGGACGATGCAGAGGGTACCTTTAGCTTGGGGACAAAATCTAGAGGAGTAAGGGGGTCTGAGATCGCTCCGCCAGCTGACATCTCCCAGATAACCCAATGCAAAGTTACCCATATCCGCCAGCTGACATCGCCCAGATAGCCCAATGCATCCAGAACTTCTCGGCTAGTACCATACTTTCTGTCGTTTTCAGTCTAACTTTCGTTAGTTTTTTGTTAGTTGCTTGAAAGTAATACTTGCTGTTGTTGGTAAAAGGTGGTATATTTGAATGGAGGTCGGCGTTGTTTATATAAAGCTGATGTCTTAATGCCATTTTGCCTTCTGCCAAATTTATTCAGATTCTTTTAAATTGTGTATGATGTGAAGCAGTTCAAAGGATTTTTAAAAAAAAAATTTATCAGTGACGTCGGTCCTATTTAATGCAAATCTGGCACAATCTGAGTAAACTTGAAAGGCTTATATATCAGCACGGGTTATTATATTTAGTCCAATTATGTTAGGCGCCTTTTGAGCTGAACTCGTTTGAAAGTATATTATAATATCGTTATTGGTATTCTGGGATGACAAAAGGGAGCATATTTTTTGCTGCTGTCCGTCCTTACGTCCGTAAATCCACAAGACCGTTTTAGTTCTTGATATTGGGTTTAACGCCATTTTTCAGCACAAGTTAGCGTATACACGGCGGCCAGATTAACTAATGGAGGAAGAATCCTGGAAAAACCCGGAAAGAACCACCGACCCACGGGAAGCTACTAGCAAGCTTTCTCACGTACCCATAATGGCCGAGCCCGAGACTCGAACCTATGCCGAGAGAGTTGAGATGGCAGGGATCCGTAACGGTGAGCGCTGTAGACCACTCGGCCACTCGGGGCCCCACACTAGACCGAATTTCCGCAAATGAGCATGCAAATCGAGCTGAGCATGACTAGAGAGAAAAAGCTCGATGTAAACGATCGAAATTTAGTAGTTGTATTTATATAGAAATGTAGATGACCAAATTATATTTTCATGCTTTTGCGGTAGATGATCAGATTATATTTTCATGCTGTTTGGATAACTTTTATATTTATATTGGGAGCCACACTACCTCAATGGTTGGCACGCTGGACTCGCAAGCCTAAGGTCGCGTTTTCGAATCCTTGCCAGATTATCTCAGGTCGGCTGCTGTTTTGTATCTCTGGGCAAGATACTTTATTCACATTGCCTCCGGACCGCTCCGGTGGCCTAAGTGGTTAGAGCGTCCGCCTAGGATGCGGGAGGTCGTGGGTTCGAATTCCGGCCGTTTATTGGTGTGGTTCCTCTCAGATTAACATCATTTGAGGAACCCCCTAGTGCAAAAAATCAATGGTTTTTATGTATTCATGTTTCCCCATAGTATATAGATGTTGGTGTTTTTTTATTATTATTTAAATTTCCATTTTTATAATTTTGATTATAGGGTTTGTACACCTTCCTATTCTAGTGTTTATAAAGACTCCTCTACCCTGGCTGGTTTTGGAGTTTATTTATCGAAAGTGATCCTTGCCAGGGATCAGTATTGTCCTATGTTTGCTATGTGTTGGTGCTATTTGTATTGTACGATATCTTGTGTTTACGTTAGGACTGGCAATATAGGTCATATACTTCGAGTTGTTATTTATTTTTATTTGCCCATTTTGACTCGAGAGACTCGGTTTGGACTTACCGTATCTCTCGGTCTGTTAGGGCCTTTGATAATTTAGTGTATGCTGAAAGAAGTGGATAGATAGTTAAGAGAGTGATATATAAGATTGTAAAAAGCATACATGTATTTTATTGTGTTAATTCTGTAAGTGTATGAAACGTGTTTTTGTTTTCGTAATGTTCTTGTATAGCTGCCTTTTGGTGAGATCCGGTGCGAGCCATACTACCTCACGTTAGTCACGTAGCATTGGCCTCGCACCATTGGATCTCACCACGTGTAAGACAGTTCAATTGTTTTGTGTTTGTGTTTCTGTATATACAGGACACAGAATTTCACAGGTTTGCTCAAAAGTTTCCAAATATTGGTTAGTTATTATAGTCTATTTTTGTTTTCATAATATTGTTAATATAAAGGGTTATGTCATTGTAAATTTCCTTATCATTTATATCATTAGTATATAATAAATTTTTATCATCTAAATCATCATATTTAATTTGAATTTTATTTCTTATTGTTTGTCTCGCCGACTCATTTTTGGAGCAAAATAGTATTAGATGTTTTTTTGAATCCTGAAATTTTCTTGGTATAATAGTTAATATATGCCTAATAAAGGCCATTTCACCTGTCAGCCATTTGTCGTGCAAGTATAGGAAGAGCCTACTTTGTATGGAGGCAGATCCTATACTTGCCCAGTTTTTCCAAATGGCCGACCAGTGTAAATGGGGATGTAAAAATTCAATTTCTTGTTTATCTTGTGTTATTATTTCGTTTAAAATTTTATATATATATATTATTTTTCTTATTCCAAATTGTTGAATTATCCCTATAAGTATATATTAGTTCCTTGATTCTTCTACAAGATCCTGGAGGTTGTAACAGTTTGGTTAATTTATTATTTTTATAAATGTCATTATTGAAACGACATGTATATACAAATAAATATATATATATATTGCTTCCCATGGAAGTTTGGGTGTACTATTTAAATTTTTAAACCTATTCAAAATTATAGATTTTTGGTAAATACTCAAATTTGGTAGAGCTAGACCGCCTCCTTCTTTTGGTCTGCAAATAAATTTTTTCTTTAAATAGTGAATTTTGTCATTCCAAATAAAGCTCAGTATTTTCCGCTCAGTGTTTCCAACCATAGCTTCAGTTAAGTGAACCGAATTCAGTGTATAATTCAATTGACTATACATGTAAGTTTTGGCAACTTGTATTCGGTCTATTAGGTTTAACCTTGTATCCGTCCATGTTTCAATCTGTTCGTTAATCCTGAGTATTAACTCACGATAGTTTTTGTGAGTAGAGTTCTTTCCGAAAAAAGATTCCTAATGCTTTAACCTGATCTTTAATCAGGTTCGGAGGGAGACCTGGTTGATTTCCTTTCCAGTTTCCTAGTAAGATTTCTGTTTTATCATGATTTATTATTGACCCAGAGGCTTTTCCAAATTGTGTAAATTCATCTTGCAAATGTCTAAAATAATATTCATCTCGGGTGAAGTTTGTGCAGTCATCTGCATGCAGTATAGTTTTAAATTCGTGCATCATATTAGGTATTTTAATTCCTTGAATGTTAGTGTTATGGTTAATGTTTATATTCAAGGATTTAATTGCTATTACGTATTGTATCATAGAAAGAGGACAACCTTGCCTTACTGAACTGTTAATTTTAATTTCGTTTGTTATAGCTCCATTAATACATATTTTAGAAGTTATATTTTTATACATTGATTTTATCCAGTTTATAATATTGGGACCAAAGCCGCATTTTTCTAATGTTTTAAAAATAAATTCCTGTTCTATTCGATCAAAGGCTTTTTCTTGATCGAATAGAAACATGACTCCTTTCTCATCTTTTATTTTTAAAAAATCTATTATTGCTCCTATTAGAGTAAATTATTTGATATTTTTCTTCCTAAGCCCCCACAACTTTGGTTTAAGTCAATTATATTATTTAAACAATTTTTTATTCTATTAGTAATTATTTTGCTTAATATTTTGTAATCAGTATTTAAGAGTGTAATAGGTCTCCAATTTTTGATCTCCTCTCTATCTCCCTTCCCTTTATATATTAATGTTATAATGCCCTCCCTTAAACTTGTAGACATTTCTCCCTTAAATAATATGTTGTTATATAATAATTCTAAGATGTCGACTAAATCGTTCTGAAATTTTTGGTAAAAATCAGAGGTAATCCCACCTGATCCTGGCAATTTCCCTTTTTTTAGGCTTTTAATGGCATTTAAAATTTTATTTGATGTAATAAAATTTTCACAGTTCTTATTATCATTAAGTGATATTTGCTTATATCTAGTTTTTTTCTAAAAAGTCATTTATAGTATTAGCATCAATATTTTGAGATTCATATATTTTGGTATAATAGTCCCTTATACTTTCTAACATGTTCTTTTTGTCTTTAAAAAGTATATTATTATACCGTATTGAAACTATTTTTTTATTTTCTCCTTTGTTGAATTTTCCCGCCCTTATTTTGATCCCTTGTGACGTTTCTCTTTCCAGATTAGTCCACTGTTGAGTTATTACGTCATCTGATTCAGTTGGGGTATTATTTTTAGTTTGCAGTTCTAAATAATTTTTTTTGTATCCACTGTTTTCGCAGTTTCTTAGTCTTACTATAATATTTACTTAGACGTTTGATTTATCTTTTGAATTTTTCCCACTCTTCCCCTGTATAGCCTATAATTTCTCTAAATTTACCTAGGTAGTTTTGCACGGTTTTGACGTATTCTTTGTCTGCTAAGTGAGTATTATTTAGCTTCCATATTCCCTGACCCCACTTACAATTATTGGTTATTATTATTTTGAGTGTTACTGATTTATGGTCACCAAGTTGATTGTCTTGTATCGAGCATGTTTTCGCTGCAGTGATATAGTTCGCTGATATATAGAAGGTATCAAGTCTACTGCTTTTATTTCCCCTATATATATATGTATATTCTCTTTTATTCCCATTTAACCATCTATATGTATCTTCCAAATTGTTTGTTTTAGTAAATAGTCTTATCCATTTATGCAGATTTTTATCGTTTTCGGTGAGTCCTTCGCTCTTATCTAAATCTGATGCTAACCAGTTAAAATCTCCTCCTATAATGCAAGGATTTACAATATAATTTTGAACGTATCGGTTTGCATTTATTATAAAATCTATTTTTTTTTTGGTTTGATTCCTCCCGTTGGTACATATATATTAAAAATATTCCAGTTGTTTAGTTTAATGTGCACTAATCGTCCCTCTAGTTCTTTAGGGGTCTTTAAAATTTCAAAGTTTATGCCTTTGGCGGAACGCCTGACGATTGTAGCCACCCCTGATTTTCTTTTTGTTGGGTGGTTACTGGTGAGAACTAGAGCGTCTAGCTCTTCTTCCAGTTTCTTCACCAAATGATCAAGCGTCCCGTGCGTTTCTTGCAAAAGTATGATATCGTAATTTTTTGCTAATATTATAATTTTATCAGTTTTATTTGTAATTCCATTTAAATTCACAGTCAGGAAATGTAGGTTTAATCCCTCCATTCTTGACTATGTAATTATCATAATAAGTAATTTTGAACATGTTTATTTATTTTAGTCAAAATACTATTAGTGAGCAGTTCTTTTGGCTCTATATTTTGCCAGACTAATTGCTTTTCTTTGACTTTCTCTTGTCCATGAGACTGCACGTCTTCTTTGTTCCGTGTCCGATTTTTCATTTCTTATCTCTTTGATCAGTTCTGTTATATCGGATTCCGTTGGCGTTCTTGGAGTTGAGGCTGATGGTTTCCTTTTCATGGGCACTATAGGTGCCGAAGTCTTCATTTCTTCCGTTTCCTTTCTCTGTGTTTGGGTTGGTGTTTCAAGGTTTATAGTTTCCTCGATTATTTTGTTGTCTTGCGAATTTAGCGAATCTGAGTTCTCTAGCTGTTTTTTTGCTTTCAAAGCTCGGTTCTTCTAGCACAAAAAAGGGAGCTGTCTCTTTCTCTATCAGTTTTATTTCCTTTGTTTTTCCTTTTGTATCTTTCTTGCCCTCGCTCTTGCCTTTCTTTTTTCTACTGAGCTATTCTGGCTGGCATCTTTCCATTTTTCGCTTTCACTTTCATTCGTATTATTTTCTGGGCTTATGGGCTGGTCACCAGAACAGTGGGAGAGGTTTACTTCTGTTTTCTCCAGTTTATATGCTACTGTCTCTAGTATTTCTTCCATTATTTGCTCAGTATTTGTGTCCAATTTGTCCTTTGATACCACTCCCGCATACGAGCTTGGAGGGTTGTTTTGTTGACTTGTGGGGTCGTTTAGGTTGGGACATTCTCTTGCTAAATGTCCTAGATTATTACACCTGTAGCAAAGTCTGTGTAGTTGGCATCCACGATACCAGGATTTCATCAGGAAACCCAGAACGTAGAAGTGAGCGGGTATCTTCCTAGCATCCTGCTCGCTTAGTGTAATTGTTCTCACTCCCGTGAGAACTTTTGGGAAACCCCAGAATGTTGCCATCTGGGATCTTATTGTTTTGACTCCAAATTTTTTCTCTACTTTGGCCACTAGTTCTTCCAGTGGAATCTCCATGGCAAACCCGGAAAAATGGATGTCAGTAGCCCTCTCTCCTAGCCTCTTCATAAGGGGGGGGGGAGAGCATAAATTCTTACCGCTTTCCCTCTTATTTCCATGCATTGGTCATTCCTGTATAGTGGTTTGTTCCCTTTCGCAAAGAGGAAATACAAACCTCTTCCTCCGTTTTGCAATCCTTGTATTTCATCAGTTTTGGTACCTTTGGACACTAGGTACTGCAGAATCTCTGCAGGCCTAGGTCTCTCAGATTCTGCAAAGTTAGATAGGTCCAGGACCTGACATCCCGGAGCTCTGTGAGCAAGAAGGGCTCGCCCTTGTTCAGTAACCTGGATCTCTGTAGGGAAGTAGGCTTGTATTTTCTTTCCCTGTTGTCTGTTCTGCATCATACTTGCCATACTTTGGATAGAACTGCTCACTATTTAAGTTAGGCAAAAGTGCTCCAGATACAGAGTACCAATATTTGAAATTAATCAAAATACATATACTGTTTATAGTTTTAACAGTAGACTACAAAGATTTAAACACTATCAAAAATAAGATAGGTACAAAAGAATTTTCTATAGCTGTGAAATTCCTTACGTCCTTGAAGAATATTCCAAAAGAATACTGTATTAAACTGAACTGAACTGTACTCACTGTACAGTCCAACAACCTTTGCTTCCCGTCGCTTGCTTGGGCGGCATTGTTGTACTGAAAAATTCCGGCCGAGTCATACCAAAAACATAAAAATGGTACTAACAGCTGCCTCGCGTGGCGCTCAGCATTAAGAGGTTAGTGTTAGGACTGGTTGGCCTGGTGTCAGGATGCCACATGTCTGCGGTATGATGCCTCAGTGCTAGACATCACTATAAACTGCTACACTGCAGACATCGTAGCGATATAACTGAAAAATTGTTAAAGCTACGTTACGCACGCACGCACACGCACAAGCACACACACATTGCCTTGGCACTAGGTATTATTTTATATGGTAATATGCCAGACAACACCAACATAAATACATTATATTTGGCTAACTTGTTTTGTTGCAATTTTGAAAGTTATCAGTGAAAGCTATGCAAATTAAATTAATTATGGTAGACGTGATTATTTGAATATTTAGATAACCACGTTAAATTCTTTTGCAACTCAAATAAATTGTGCAAGTTCTTTTGTTTTCTTTAACTTGTTCAGTATGACATTTTGGTTGCATGCAGGCATGCAGAGTAAGCCTTGGTGCATTAGCTCTCTCCAAACAAATATAACAAATCAGCATTATCTGGATACGTTTACAATGTACAGGATCAAGATTGCAGGGTGCTTTCTGTTAAATGCTGTCGATATCTGTGGAAAAGTGTTTCGTTCAGCAATTTATTAATGTTAAAAGACATTCCTGTTAGGATTCCTTTCCCCAATTATGTTTCTATTTTTGATAAATGGCTTTAGAGAAGAATTTGCTTTAAATTTTATTCTATTTTTAATGATGACGGCCCTTTTTGTTTGTGGATCAGTATTATTAGGAATAATTCGAATGTTCTGCTGCCCGAATGCTTTACATGAAGTTCCGTTATATTCAATCGAACAGTTTCTCAGCTTGTTCTAATTTTGGTAACCACGGCCATGTTAAAACTTTTATGCCAAGATGAATTCAAAGAACATTTCTCAAATTATTGAAAGGCTTTTAAGAAGTCGTTTTAATATTTTCCCATTTTGGTGGGTTAAAAATACTGACCATTATTGAAAGCAGACGAGCATAATTTCTGAAAAACTTGAAGGACCTTGATGAGCGATTGCTTTATGCCAGATTCATTCATGAAGAGATCTTGGTCGTTAATTGTTTGTTTTCAGTAAAAGTGTCTGTTTTGGATGGCTGATATGCATTACTTAACAAAATCGAAAGCCTTTGACGCCAAAATGTTCCCAGCAACTTTATTACAAACTGGCCTGTGTGTGTATACTTTTTTGTTTTTAATAGAAGAAATTGAAAAAAAAAAATGCATTTGTTGACGGACGTGACACACTGCGCACAGGAAGCAGAGCCTTGTTATAAACAAAGTTTTGAATACAGTGAGTGAGCTAAAACTGTACTTCAACTTTGAAAATTGCATTTTATACGTGTCACAATTTCTACTCATGATACGACGCACATTGGATTCACAAATTAAAAGATTTATTGAATCATTTTCATTCTGTTTGATTTTATTATCTGGCATGAGGCAACAAAAAGGCTGTAATGCTTGTTCAAGAAGCTGTCAAAGATTAAACACTACAGACCAGAAGATCTTTTTAAAAACCATAAATGGTTTACTTTTACCTTGAGAAAGTTAACAAGTTTCTAACATTGTTTGGTTCATACGAGTAGTATTGTCAACATGAACTTAGAGCCTTTAAATACTGTTGAAATCCAAATCAGTCCTAAAAATGTTTTCGAAATTCTATGAACTTCTACAGTAATATTCAATCGAGACACACATGAGCTGTATGGCAGATAGTTTCATGCCATATATAATTTATTAGCCGTTACTGACACTATCGTTTCGTAAGTCATGGACACTGTTTCTGACTCTTGATTCTTCAGTCACGGACGCCATTGCTGACACTATCATTTTGTAAATTATGGACGCCATTACTGATATTGCCATTTTGTAAGCCAAGGACGCTTGTACTGGCAATTCCGATTCGTAGGTTAATGACATCGTCACTGACACTGCCGTTTCGTAGGTCACTATCTCCGTTAATAACACTGCCGTTTCGTAGGTCACTGAAGCCATTACTGTCACTGTTGTTTCGTAGGTCACTAACGCCATTACTATCACTGTTGTTTCGAAAGTAATTTACACTCTTACTGACACTGCTGTGTCGTAGGTCCCTGACGCCATTACTGACACTGCTGTTTCGAAGGTCACTGACGCCATTACTGTCGCTGTTGTTTCGTAAGTAAGTTACACTCTTACTGACACTGCTGTTTCTAAATTTGAGGACTCCATTACTGACGCTTCCATTTCGTATTTCAAGGACGCCTATACTGACACTGCCGTTTCGAAATTTTTGTATGCCTGTACTGACACTGCCGTTTCGTAGGTCACCGACGCCGTTACTGTTGCTCTTGTTTTGTAGGTCACTGACGCCATTACTGTCGCTGTTGTTTCGTAAGTAAGTTACGCTCTTACTGACACTGTCGTTTCTAAAGTTGAGGACTCCATTACTGACGCTTCCATCTCGTATTTCAAGGACGCCATTACTGACACTGCCGTTTCGAAATTTTTGTATGCCTGTACTGACACTGCCGTTTTGTAGGTCACCGACGCCGTTACTGTTACTCTTGTTTCGTAGGTCACTGACGCCATTACTGTCACTGTTGTTTCGTTCGTAAGTTATACTCTTACTGACACTGCCGTTTCTAAAGTCGAGGACTCCATTATTGACACTTCTATTTCGTATATCAAGGAGGCCATTACTGACACTGCCGTTTCGTAGTTCTTGTATGCTTGTACTGACACTGCCGTTTCGTAAGTTATGAATGCTATTACTGATACTGCCGTTTTGGAAGTTATGGACGCCACTAACTTGACCGTTCTGTACGCCAATAATGCCGCTGGTGACTTTAAAATTTCGTAAGTTATGGACGCCATTACTCAAACTAACATTTCGTAAGTCATGTACAGCGCTAATGGAACTGACGTTTTGCAAGTCATGGGCGCCTTTACTGATGCTGCCATTTCGTAAATCACGGACGGCAGCTCTCACGCTGCCATTTCGTAAGACATGTACACTATTGATCACACTGTCGTTTCTTAATTCATGGATACCATTACTGACTCCATCCTTTCGGAAGATATTAATACCATTACGGACACCATCATCTGCTCTTCTGTCTTCTCCGCTAGATCCTTCGTTTAGGAAGACTTCCAGTGATACTGGATACCCAATCTCGAGGTCTGCGAGAGACTTGTACTTAGGCCACGAGACGATGATGCTTGAGATAGGCTTAGAAATTATGCCACTGTTGTTCTTTTTCAGTGTAGATACTGGAATGGAATCCGAGAACCCAGGGGACCAAATAATCGTCGTCATGACAACAGGTGTATGCTTAGAGATTATACTAAGTAGTTTGTCCTCATTGGCAGACTGGGAGTCGAAATTGGTCCAAATAGGTCTGGGATTGGAAATGTTCACGTAGTTAACACTGACTAAGGTGAACACTGCAAACGAAGAAGAATGATACATTAATTACATAACATAGGGTCTGCAACCCCAAAAGTCTTTTGTGCAAGAAACTTGAGTACGGGTTGAAAGTCTGAAAAGTTTGGTAAAGCTCTAACGATGGCCTGAATAAATTTAAAACCATGGAGGTCTTAGGTTCTTCTCAGGTATGGCTTAAGTTCCAGCAGGCAAAATTATATGTACATGAAATTAGGTTACAAGTAATCGCATTTCTATATAAAACAAAAATACACTCTACCCAAATGATGGACTTTTTCAAAGTATAAATTACTTATATGGCCCTTACATGATGATGAATGTAAATGTTCTGTTTTTGGACAAGAAAATTCAAGCATTACATTGTAATTTTTCATTTATATTGTAATGTTTTGCCCACAAATTCATGAAGAACTTCGTGACTAAACTATCGCTACTATTATTGTATGACTGAGACAAATGGTTTCCAATTCAACATACGTTGACACCAGCATCAGTCCTAATGTCATCATCGGAGAGTCTGCAGTATTTAAATCTCTTGACGGCTCGTGCTGTCTCTCAACATACCGCGAGATTGACATTCTCCAGTACTCTATGAACAAGTAAATATGATTGGTCACCCATGAGTGACGAATCATGCATGCGCACTTAGTTACTCCTTGCTTCCAATATGGAGTCGTTAAGCAGCACCAGTTCTGTACACACATATCTTTTGTCCAGAGGTAAGAATACTTTTGATAATATCGTAAAGAACAAACTACAGCATTTTTGAACGTTTCTTACAAAAGAAACTCTGTGCAGACGGTGACGTAATGAGTGGAGTGAGAGCCCCACTGGCGAGCGATCTGTTTAATGAACATGATTTTGTATCTACTACCAACTACAGCAAATCAGACAAATGGTACCAAAGATAGTGGTGCGCCTGGACTATCCATTCTCGAAAAATATGCGATCCTGATAAGAACTTAGTCCCGGCGGGATTTCTTTGCTTGTTGAAATTATCATTGAATGTGTTCTGAAGAATACGACAATTTGTTTTAAATTCCATTTAAATACATCATTAATACAGACAGTATGCGAGAGCTGAAACATAGTTAAATTAAAACTAGTAAAGACCTTTTGAGCGAAGACATATACAACTTTACGAAAGAAAACAAAACGCTAATCCACTATCCTTACTATTTCTTGTTATTGCATAGAAACATATTTAGCGAAACACTTCCCTTGCTACTGCTGATCCACCCCCGACCCTCCCCAAAGATAACTGCTAAAACGTTCTTTACTACTGCAAGGCCCCCTTCCATAAACCCTCCCCAAAACCAAAACAAAAACAAAAACAAAAAACAAAGCCAAAACAAAAAACACCCGCTCCAACACCCTCGCCCCCCAAAAACCCAACAAAACAAAACAAAATACTGAAATATTTCCCTTAATATTGCGTTTAAACAAAACAAAACAAAAGCTCACAATAACTCAAACACTTTTCTTACTTCTGTACAAATAACCAACACTGAAACACGTCCCTTACTACTGCATACAAAACAAAAACACTGAAACACCTCACATACTAATGTATAAAAGCAAAGTACACTTAAAGATTTGCCTTACAACTGCAAAAGGAAAAAAGAAAAACAAAGAAAACGAAGAAAACAAAATGTAAAAAGGAAAATAATTCTATAACACTTCCCATAATACTGCACAACAACAACAACAATAAAAAAGATACACAATAACTCGCAGCCCTTGCTACTGTGTAGAAACAACACTATAACTGAAACGCTTCCCTTACTACTGTATAAAAAGAAAATATCCCATATTCCTATACCTTACTACTGAAACACACCCATTCAACTGAATAAAAACAACAACAAGGACACAAAAGATCAACTCAGCTGAGACACTTTCCCTTATGACTGCATTACTTCTGCTAACCCCACAGGTGCAAATGTGACAAAAACTCTATTCCAGCATCGATAACGATTTTTGTTCCAGAATGATTTGGCATGTAAATATCAATCTGGAATTCTTCCTGGCCGTTCGACAACTCACTATTTTAACTTTACCACAAAAAGTGCAAATCCCTTGATTCGAATTAAATCAGTTTTGCAACGTTCCTTGGTGTAAATAAAAAGTTTTATAGAATATGGATTAAACTTAACAAAGTGATAACATGAATATGCTTGTAAACTTCTGTCATGACTGGAAAGCTACTTCATAACGAGCCACCAGAGAATATTCTTTCGAAATTTACTTTCAACAAAATGTAAAGTAATTGCTGGGGTTGCCCAAGTTTCCATGCTAGGCCCTTTACTATTTCTTACAATATAGCATTCAGTTTTAACTCACTTGCGAGGTTATTTGCTGATTTAATTTGTCTTGGAACCTATTCGGAGTTCAGTTAATAAGTACAATGGATTATGGATTATAAACCATGATCTTGAAAAGCTTAATACATAGTTAAACGAATGTCTTGTTCCTTCGAATACTTCGAAAATATCCGTTTACTTATATATAAAATATTACAAAGAGGCAAACTGAATTTTCCTGTCTAAAGTTCTTTTTCGATATGAATTTGCTACCTGTAAAAATGACACATACCAAGGACTAGCATTACAGTCTGACGTTACATTGACTAATCACGATTATTCAGAATGTATCTAAATAGTTATCTATATTGCACGCAAATAAAAACTCGTTCACAATATAATTCTGGCTATATACTATTCATACGTCCCATTTTCGAATAAACTTCTGAAGTCTGGGATAACTGATCAGCTTAAGTTTCAACATTCAAATGGAAGCTACACGAATCATTACAGGTCTATACATTTATTGTTCGAGAGTCTCTTTATGATGAACAGTTGCGGAAGTTCTTGAACAACGGAAGAAAAGAGGAGATTATGCATAATGTATTCGATTATAAATAATCACGAACCTTGCTATTTAAGCAGCCTGAACAAAGGATATATGATGCATCTCATCACCATCTACGTAACTATCAAAGCACTCACCAATCCCTACCAGATATAAGATTTTTCAGACGTTGTTTTCTCCATCTTCGACTGGTCCTTGGACATTTTTTCCGGCTATATCCGAAATTCTCCTAATTTTTATTTGTTTAAAAAAACTTCTATCTAATCCAGCTAACATGCGATCACGGTATAATGCAATCGGCAAAGGTCACCTTAATATTATACTGACTGAACTTTGCCACGCACGTAGTCCCCTCAGTCCTATCTTTATAGAGTGAATTTAGTTCCATGAGTGCACGTGGTTATGACAATGAAGATGTTGGAAACTTTTTTTTTTTCTGTTGCTCATTAGTTAATACCCAAAGATCCCAGTTTTTCGCTCTATATTTTAACACAGTCGTTGTGTAACTCTAGAATTATTATTTGAAGTGAGGTATAACTATATAAGTATATAAAGAGCCAAACTATGCATTATTCCTAAATTCCAGAAATATATTCACGAAACATGACGTTTTTAGTGCTTATTGTTACATTCTAACTACTTAGTCAATGAAATTAACATAATCGACCAAAGTGGCTGCAGCCAGTGCACTATATTTCTTCCTCTTCTTCTCTCTCTTCTCCCTCCAACTGTGTCTTTCATTCATTGCTTATTTACTTAATTATATACATATAAATTTCTTTTGCTTTCCTTTAAAAAGTTAGATGTCTTGTAATATATAATATTTTTGACTTTGATCTCAGATGTACTCCAATATTTGAATCATTTGGAATGCTTTAGGAAATGGCACAGATGAGATATATAGAATCTATGTTGGGGTTTGGACCGAGACAAGGAAATCCCAGTCAAGGGGTTACATTATTTGTCTCCCCACGAGGCTTGCCGAGTGGAGAGACATATAATGTAACCCCGCGACTGGGATTTCCTTGTCTCGGTCCAAACCCCAATGTAGATTATTTTTCTCACCCAATATTATCCTTTAAAGTAAGAAAGAACTTCTCCCTTGTGCAATATAGTTCACGCGCCAATGTTTACATGCGGTGCATTAATACAAATATGTTAATGAGGATTGTGGCGTGACGTGTCATCCGAAGTATACAGTTTTTATGCGTGAGTCAAAACAAAATAACAACATTAAACGTTGCATAGTTTTTAGGTATTATCACATTTAATATATGGATGTTATATGAAATTAACAATAAATAGTTAATATTTATTACAAGAAAATGTTTCATTTTCATTAGTTCCAATTTAGAAAATTATATTGTACATAATGAAACTGTACTCGGCCCACAGCTCTGTTGTAGTGTAAATACATGTAGCATGAGTGTCCGTGCTTGGGTTATTCACGGGTAATTAGAGATCCGTGTCACTATCATATATAACTCTCCTTTTCTTTAGAGGAGGTGAAACTGTTTGTGACATACTTGTGTTGTAATTAATATTGATTGTAAAAGTACCTACGTATATAAAAGACCCTCCAAATACGGACCCCAGCCGATGACCATGTGCTAAACTTTCAAGTTCACTGATTCTTTGAAAATTTATTTTTCTGTCTTGGAAATATGGCAAGTGTTACAGTGAAATTTGCTTATGGATTAATTTGTTGACGGATAAATGATTCCTTCTGGCTGGTAAGTGCATTATTTGTCACTAAATATTTTAGGTATATTTTTGATTTAACTGGGGCGCAATGGAGATGCTCAACAAAAATAGAATAAAGCATGTTTGACATAACACATTTCTGGCTGTTACTAAGTTTTAGTTGTTAATAGCGTTTGAAGACTATGAAGTGTATAGGTCTATAGGCTATGTGCATAGATCAGTGTTTTCTGTCATAGTTCATTTCACACAGCATTGAGAATTTTATCATATCTGTAGCACAGTCAATTTTCAGGTCAGCGTCATTAAATGTAGCTAACAGTATATAATTTGTTTCACACGAAGTATTTAAAACTAGTTAGGTAGCTTTAGCTACATTTAATGACGCTGACCTGAAAATGTACTGAGTCAGGCTTGCAGATAGGATAAAACTGACTATGCTGTGTGGAACGAACTATCGTAATACCAAAAAGCTCAACATCGTGTGCGTGTATGCGTCTGTCTCTCTCGAAATGTTTTGTATGGTGTTTTCTCAAAAATGGAGAGTCTTTAAGTTACTATGTTGTTTTGTTATATATTTGTTTGTTGTTGTTGTTGTTGTAGTTGTTGTTGTTTGATTTTAGAACAACTACATCACGCATAGCAGAAGACAACAAAGGTTTATTTTTTAAAAGTAGTCCCTAGCGCGTGGACACCTTGACTGAGATGACTGGTATGAGATGACTGGACTGAGACAAGAAAAGTAAGGTTAGCAAAACAGCTAGATTCCTCTGTCGCATGGGTGAGAAAACCAACTCGTGCCCAATTTCATATTGTTTAAGAAAATGACAAATATTTTAATAACAATTAGCTTAATTATATTAAACATTGTTTTTCAAATTGACAGCAGAAGAAACAGAGGAAAGGGTTTCCTGTTGTGCGATGTCTGTCTCAAACATGTTGTTGCTTATTGGTATTGCATCTATCATCAAAAAAATCGGAGATACACCAAATCCTGTTCAAAGTGCATCTACAAAACACCGTGAAGACAAAAACATGAAATTTAAACGTGCTGTCAAACCTTGCAACAGTAAATATATGACAGATATATAGTATGCTTGGAGTGTGGCTTGCACAAGCACAGATTGCCTTGTGCTTTTAAAACGCCCTTTATTTCTAAAACCCTTTTTACAATGGTTGCATCTTTTGACGTCTTGCAAACAGTCTGCAATGCGTAGTCATCTTGCATTCTACCAATGTATACATTCAGTTCTCTTATGGCTGTGATTGCCAATGATTATGCTATTATACAAGCTGATACATACACAAAACTGCATGCATATTTTGTTCTGAGTCGGATAAAGAACAAGATTTATATGGCGTATGAATATGTCCAGGCCGTCAGGTTGAGACATATTCATCCGCCATGTCAAACGAATTCTCCCCAACCCCCAACTCAGTACATAACTCGAATGCGGTTTTGTATTTATTATTCGCCCCTGTTTTAAGCTTTCTAAATATTTTTAGCTTTATTGTATAAAAGAAATTCAAAATGTACCTTTCGATTCACTGTGTCTAAAATTATCTACGCGTGGACATCAAAGAAGGCATCTAAGTAGTTCGTATATGGGCATGTGATGCCGAAACACAGGTTGAACAGCTGTATCGAACGTCATGTCAAGCATGTAAGATTAAATGGGTGTGTAATAAAAAAAAAGCAATTTCGCCCAAACTGGTGTAAATGATGCATACTGCTAAATGTCACCTTTCGAGTTAAGGCATTCTGCGATGTATATGCTACATAAAGTTCGTAGAAATCATGTCTTAATAAATTTATCATCCAAATGAAGGATGAGTGACGTTGTCAGTAGTATAGTAGGCGATATAGCGTCAGTGGCAAAATACATTACAGACCCCTCCCTCCCCCCCCCCCGGGCCTGTATAGCGTCAAGATTTATAGCGTCAAATGGCACACCCTGGGCCTGAATAGCGTCAATGGAATTTTGTATAGGGACACTAGGAATGGAACAGGTGGGATGACGTCATGGTACTGGACACTTGCAACAACGTGGCAAGTGGCTGACCTGAATACGCGCAGCTACTCTAGGTAGGGACAACACATAGATAACACATATATAGGCAAGAAAGAATAAATATCTTTTTGAGGCATATGAAAGTGGCCCTGAAAAGGGCCTTTGGGTTCATCTTCTTCTATTGTCTCCACTTCTTCATCCAGTTCCTCACTTTTTCAATGATTCCTTTCTTCTTCTTTTCTTCGTCTGGAATCCAGTCAGGATATCCCATAGCTCTAAATGTTTCCTGCACCTTCATCCAGTTGTTGTTCAGTCTTTCAAAGTCTTCTTTTTTCTTTCTGTTTTCCTTCTCCTTTCTCTCTTTTGTCCAGGTGTCTTTGATTTTCTTTACCTATTCTTCCATCACGTTCTTCATCTTGTCTTCGGCTTTCTTTAACTGGTCTAAGCCCCACTGGACAAAAGACCACTCTGTCCAATTAAATGTATCTTGCAAGAAGCTCCTCACTTGGATGACATGATCAAGGGCTTCCTTCAATGTCCCCACTCTCACATACTTAGGCTAGATAAATCCTCTTAATTTCTTCACCTCCTCCTCTATCGTACCTGCCACCAGATCCCTGGCTACTTTGAGGCTAGTGACTTGACTGGCCACAAAGTCTTTCGCAACTGGAAACTTCCATTCCTTTTCAAGCCTTTCCAACACGTACGCTTCATCAATCATCCAGAATCAACTATGTCTTAATTCATTAAACAAATTCATTTTTTCTTGAAGGTGTTGACTAGTCAACGCGGGTAGCCAGACTGACGAGCGCTCTGCTTTATAACCGTGGAGCACGGACGTGAAGGAAAACATCCCTTACACTGACTTCACACAAACGAACGGGAACGCACACAAACACACCATATATACTATCCACACAAACGAAAGCGAATGCATAAAACACACCATACATACTATCCACACAAACGGGAAGAGAAAAAACACATCATATATACTATCCACACAAACGGACGCGAATGCATAAAACACACCATATATACTATCCACACAAACGGGAAGAGAAAACACACACCATATCTACTATCCACACAAACGGACGCGAACGCATAAAACACACCATATCCACTATTCACACAAAAGGGAAGAGAAGAAAAAACACACCATATCTACTATCGACACAAACGAACGCGAACGCAAACACACACACACACACACGCACACACACACACACACACATACACATCAGTAAACAAGTGAGTGTTTATAGTCACACTACTTCACAACCGCACAAATTGGCAACTAGAATAGTCTCTTTCTTAGAGATCTGGTTAGCCCTGAGAAGGGATGTTTTTTTTAGAACTTTAGATGCACCCGTTTAGTGATGGCATCTCCCAGGCCGTGCCCCACACACGCATCTCCGGCTCCAGTCATTCTCCTAATTAATGCATGTGATTGGGAGAGCAGACGGGGCTTGAGTGGCCTCATCATCCCAGTTTTCACTTTGAAGGATAGTGAATACTTGTTCCCTCTGTCTTCTCCTATGCCAGACCCGGGGATGATGAGGTCTCTGTGGCTCCCACTCTTGCTGCTGTCTCTCCAATTGAGCCAATGCTTCCTGATCCCAGTTTTCTGTCTGGGGGACAGCGGTTCTTGGTACTGGTGGTTCTGGTGGCAGAGGCTGTGGCTGTCTTTGTTGTGGAAGTGGTGGTTGTGGAGGCGCTGGTGTCCTCACTTCAGGCTTGACCTCACACAGAGGTCTCAGTATGAGGTGAGGCAGGATCCCTCGCTTCCTTTCCTTCTCCTCTGGTTTCTTTTTCTCCTCTTCCTCCTTCTCTATCCTGGCTTCTACGGCTATAGCCTCCATAGCCAGTTCATCTAAAATGCGGCTGGCATATTCCAGGTGCATTTGGAGTTCTAGAAGCTTGGCGATTCTATTATTCATCTTTAATGTTGATACGTCAACGTTGGGTAGCCAGACTGACGATCGCGCCGGTTTATATCCCTGGAGCACGGACGTGAAGGAAAACATCCCCTGACACCAAAACTTACCATCACATCAAACGTGCGGACCTAAAAGAAACACTCAAGTTGACTTTTTTACTTAGAAACACAGACAAGCACGATTCGACAAGACAGAGAAACAAAGGGTGGATTTTTTTTTTACTGACAAAAGAAACGAAATGCTTATAGACACACTTCTATTTTTTTAACATACAAACACACAATTTTCTTTTTTAACAATTGAATTAGTATGTCTCTTCGAGAGTATTTGGGGTAGCCCTGAAAAGGGCTGTTTTGTTGACGGGGAGTGATGACAATCTTTTATACTGTCTAAGATTGCGTCCCCGGCTGGTGGCAGGCTTTCTTATACGATACGGTCAGCTTCTGGGGAAAGAGAATGAGAACACTTTAGTGTCCACACGACAGTCGACAAAACCTCTGTCTGGTTCTTGCTGCTGCTGTTGCTGCTGCTGCTGTTGTTGTTGCTGTTCTCTCTGCTTCTGAAGTCTGTACTTCTCTGTCCATTCTTCTTGTTCTTTCTTGATTTCCTCTCTGAAGACCTCTTCTATCAGGTCTTGGGCTGTTGATAACATCCTGACATTCTTTATCTCTTCACGCTTCGGTATCAGGTTTAGCCTGACAAGATGTAAACTCATGTAAGTTTCGTTCAGCTTAGCTAGTCTGGAAGGCATGTTCATTGGTTAACGAGTCAACAGTGGATGGCCAGACTGGAGACCGACCAGCTTTATATGGTTCAAACGCGGACGCGATAGAAAACATCCCTACTAGGGTTTTTTGTTGGGTCGAAACGTTATGATAGCGAATGTCATGGTGAGGGATAGAGAGAAGTCAAAGAGCATATATTCACAGTCTTTTTTGAAAACAAACGACAGACACATGTTTTCAAAACACAACATTTTTATTCAACAAACAATTAATCACTAACAATTAACAATAACATCAAATAAACTATTTTTGACAAGGTTGACAACGTTGTGAAATCATGTGAGATTTCCAGAGATGGAAGTCATGAGGCCATTGATGTACACTACGTTTCCTAGCTAAAGACAAAAGATAGCCATAATGGTCACAAAACCATCGATCTACTTTCTCTTCGTTTCAAGAAGAGTTACTATCAAAATAAGTCACTAAAAGTTCTAAAGGATATCCAAGACTGCGTTGATGAAGAAAATACACACAATATTGTCCACACACCATAGAATCTGTGCCTTGTAATTTCACATTATTGTATCGTGTCGTCTGGGCATTTCTTCTCATAAAGTCGATGATGTCGTCTTCCAAAGGGGGTAATCCATACGAATCAAAATACTCCACACAGTCCTCTTGAGGGAAGTAGACAGCGACCCAGTGAGTTCCTGGGAGATGATTGTCGTCCGTATTGATGACATAAGCTTGATGGTCTTGAGGTTTGCGATGAGGTAGTTCATCTTTAGCGCACACGACAGGATTCCAAGAAGCAGTGCACGAACTGCTGTTCAAAAGGTAATAAAGTTCCCAGGTATCCATTTTTTGTTTGTTGTTTTTTTTCACAGGTAATGATAAGCCATCAATTCAATTCTGACTTTTTGTTTGAAAAGCTCTGTCAAGTAGCCATTTCTTCGCTTCGTCTCCGCACCCTGGGTTAAGAGAGATTCGATGCGATAGATATCTGGAGTAGTCAATGGAGGGCAGGAATGATCACGCAAGCCTTTATACCACTCATGCAACACTGCTTCTTCTGAGATGAGACTCCAAGCGTCGTCCAGATACTCGTCCAATTTTTCTTCTTGACTCATCATCAAACATTTATCGTGTTGAATTTGACTGGGATGATCGTTTTGACATCCATAGCAGTCTTTCTTACTCAATTCCGTAATTTTATCCTCCAGGTGTTTGGCAAAATAGGACACTAAATGTTGTTCTTGTTCTGGCCATCTAGACGTGACCACTACGCCCTCTTTGTCTTGGTCTTGGGGTTCTGTTTTCACGCTATCCTCCCATTCCATTTCCAAAGATTCTCTACCGTTCAATGAGGGATAAGAGTCTTCCAATGTTTCTAATAGTCTAGAATGACTTCTCTCAAAATGATGATTTCTATGGTATTATCGAATTCGGCATACAAGATGACGTTCGCCGTCTCGGCAGGAGCTTCTGCAAACTGAAGTTCCACACGCAGTTGACCGGATTTTATAGAGTAGAAATGTCCCTCATCGCTGCCTTGGTCTGGAGTGAAATCAAAGGCCCACAAAGTGTAACCTCCGACATAATCTTCGTACGAAATACCGTTGGTTCCTAGTTGTTCGGTAGCTTCGTACAGGGACAAGTACGATCTCAAGTAATTCTTCTCGGCAAAGTTAGGTTCGATGGGTCTGGTACACAAGGTCTTGCCATCGCGACTGGCTTCGATCTTGGACACTCTGTAGTGCTTAAACTTGAAAGGATTTTGGTCGTGGGCTCCATTGAGGGCTGCATTACTGACGATGCCAACGATTAAACGTTTGGGTAACAGTCCTTGAAACAGATGATCTTCGATCTTGGATCGGAGTCCAGCAGCAATGGTGAACGTTTTCACTTCTACACGTCGTATCGGATACTTGGCGGTCGTTCTGCTCAGTGTGTGACTGATGTCGTTTCCCGCTTTAGGTAACACTTCTACGCGCCGCACGTAAAGTCTGGCTTCTTGGATGATGGTTAGCATGAGCCATCAAATGGAAAGCGACACTGCTGCGATAAAGTCTCAGACGAATATCCACCCCGTTGAGCAAATACTTGTCTTGTAACCACATGTCCAAATGCAAGCGATCCATCAGTTCTAAACTACGACCTCTCAGGATTTTCTCTCGACGGTCCTTAAAACCCACATCGTGAGGATTGTCATCTGCTGTCAGGGCTGTGTCGTTAAACGTGTACTCACCTGCTATGTCAGGTCTCCATACCATGCAAGCATCCAGATGAGTGTTCTTGGCCTCTTTTCCGTACGTCAGGAGATTTTCCAGGTACGCTTGGTAAGGGTAAGTATCCATGCTACTGCTGACCAGTTTGTTATTCAGGTACAAATGCACTTCACTGAACAAGGAATGCATGAAATTGTTGATGGGAGCTACTCTGGCATCGGCTCCCGGATTGGTGTTGTCGGTTTTGATCACTTTCAGTTTCAGATACAAGTAACTGCTATTCAGATCGATGTAATCTTCGGGTTGTCCTTTGATTTCAAACTCGATGGGGGCTGAATCCATCACAGAGGAGACGGGATGAAATTCGACCCATTGGGATTCTTACATCGTCATCATGGTGGGTGGCATGGCAAACAGATCCGGTTCCGACTTGGAACAAGCTCAAGACTCTCGGTGCATCATTTTCTCTGATTTAATAATCAAAAAAGTCTAAGTCTCGGACGGTTTTTCTTTTCTTAGTCTATCTAGCTCTAGGGTTGTGAAGTCCTCTGAAGGGGTGTTTTCGTCGTCTTTTTCTGCCTTCTCCTTGATGTGGCGTCAGGGAAGCAGGAATGCCTGACTCGGCATCGCCCAGGGCATTTATAGGAGTTTCTCGTCGGCCCAAAATGTCTTTGCCCGTTTGAAGCAAGACATTTCAGCCTACTCACAAGAAAGCTTCTTTAGGATTTTGTTTGTCAATGATGACATTTTGGAGAAATTCTTTACCTTGCGTCAACGCGGCATCTTTCAAGGCGTGCAATTACAGTGTCACCATCGGTTTCAAAACGGGAGCCACCGAACGAAAGGCTGATTTCAGCATATCTCCTAAACCATGTCCTCGCTGTCGAGCGACTCCTTGGTACACAGGATACATCACTGACAAAGGGTTAGAGTAATCGTTTTCGAAAATGGTTTCACTGTGACTTTCCCTTTGGTGAATGGAATATTTTGTCCTAGATCTCCTTTTATAGTAATGTTGACAGTGTCTAAATACGACTTATTGACGGGCAAATAGTGAAGATGTACAAATTCGCGGTGAACGTAATAGGTGTTTCCACCTTCCTCGTCAGCGTTCGTGGCAGAACCCACTTTGAAAGGAATGACACGCAGTAACAGTACGGAGGTGTGTCCCACCACGTTGTACTCCGCCACATTGGAGTAAACAAAGATCAAATTCTGTCATTGGTTCATTTCTACAGGGAATCTAAAATATTTCGCAAAATCCGAGTTACCGGTCACGCTGGTATTTCGTTTGCAATCTTGATCAACTTGGGGTCTCCACCCAAAATGTCATACAATTCAGGACAAAATGTAATGGCCAATACTTTGTCCTCTGAAAATTTGATTAGTAGGCGACGACCTATTTTGTGGTATTCGATCGTGACACTTTTTCTGGTTTTCTCCAAGACTTTACCAAACATGGCATTGAACCTATCAGCAGTAGCGTTCACCAAATGTTGACCACTAAAATATTAGCCTGGGGAAATTTTCAACCGATAAGTGGTTCGTTTAGTTTTGGGGTCTTGTGATTTCATAGTCACCTACATCGCTGCGTTCATCCAAGTGTTGTTGCACTTTCTCGTCATGAACGTCTACCGTAAAAGTGTTTTGATTTTCAACGTTGTTTTTGATTTGTGTAGGGTGAATCATTTCCACCAAAGCCACGTCCCAATGGGCTTCGTGATCCAATTGGATGGCCTGAGGTAATTTGGCCGTGTAACAGCATAAGGTGTTATTGGGAAACACCTCCATGGAACTGTCACTGAGTAACGTTAAGTAAAATTGATTGTTCATAATTCCAGAGTTATAGTGTCCGAGGGGTCGCTGGAAGTCAGAGGAGTGTCTAAAAGAGGATGGTTAGGGTGACTGTTGGAAGGGGGACTGAGGTTGGACGCAAGACTCCCGTTGTTGTTCCCGTTAGAGGAATATTTCAGAGACGGATTGGGAAGAAGATAACCAATGCAACTGCTGAGTAAAATGGTCCACAATTGTTTCTCTCCTTGTAGCAAACTCAAATTGGCAATGGCAGCACCGATGACACAATACACCACAAAGATTTGGCAGAAAAAGACGATTTGTGTTTTAGGCACACGTTCCTCACACCACACCCACAAGGGTTGCTTTTGTAGACCTTGGAGAGAAGAAATGGGGGAAGGAGTGGTTACTGCGGTAGCTGAGGGTGTGTTGAAGGGCATGATGGTCACTTCTTTTTATAGTCGATGATTTGCGAAGTGTCGATCCAAGAGTCAAAACTGGGAGGATATCCTTTCTAATGTACTTTGACTTCTTTGACACGTCGTTTTCCCACTTTTCGGGTTCTTCGATCGAGAATGCTTTCGATCTCGTACGCGTCGTCTTCTTTTTGGTCACACACTGTAACTCGGGCAAGTAAAACGTTCCTTTTAACACTTCCCCGTTCATGTCTTCCAATTTATGGACGCGAGGATGACGGCCACGCATACGTTCGGTGACACGAAACAATTCGGTGGTCCAGTTGGGTAAGTTACCTTTGTCGAAAGTGCGTTTGGTTTTGCCAATGCGCACCCAATCTTCTGCTACCAACACTCCACCTTTCTTGGGGACAGTCACTGTTGGGGACGTACCAAACAGGCGCTCGAAGACGGTAACTTCGTTGTCGGGAGTCACTTCTTGGGGGGCACGTCCGATGCTCCAAAGGTAAGATTGGTTGCATGATTGGACTAGGTGTGGCAAGACATCGATGTACTTGAGAGTGTGTTGATGCGTAAAATATTTCCACATGCGTTCTTTCAAGGTGCGTTGAAAACGTTCCACGATGCTGGCTTTGGTTTCGGGATTCTCGGTGGTGGAAAAATGAATGTCACGTTTCTTCAATTCTTTTTGGAAGCTTGGTTCAGAAATTCGGTGCCTTTGTCGGTTTGCCATCGAAGACTGTGAGGTCCGCTTTGTTTCAACACTGCTCGATTTGGAAGTCAATAGCACGACCCAAGCAAATTTGGAAAAGACGTCGATGACACAAAACAAATATTTGTAACCACGATTGTAGGTGGCCAAATCAACTAAATCGGCTTGCCATCGAAGGTGCACGTGGCTTGTTCTTGTAACCAGCGTTGCACTTGAGGTAAACGAACACTTTTCAGTTGAGTTTTGGCAGCACGATACAATTTCTGAACTCCTCCGTAGCCTGCAGGATGGGATGGATCGTAGTAAATGCTGGCTAACACCTCCATTTTTTAATGAGTGATCCACTCTTCGCTGATGGTACTCTGAAGTGGTTTCGAAATGGCTTTACGTGTCGATGTGCCACAGAAGTGGAAGTCGAAGGTAGTCTTTCTAGTAGTGGATGTGGTGGTGGCGGTACAGGAATGTCTTTGGTCTTCTTTTCTTCTTTTACTTCTGCTTTCCCTTCTTTCTTTTTCACTTCTGTCGAAAGTGGAGTGGACATCATCTTTTTAACCCAAGCTTTAAGTTCTTCTCTTTGTGGTGTAGGGGAAGGGGTCAACAAGGACGCTGCAATCTTACTAGGGATGGGAGCTGCTGACGGTGTTTGAAAGACTTCTCTTGCCTCTTGTTCCTCAGACATACGTGGGGCTGCATCTGTCTTGACCGCTGGGGGTTGTGGTGGACTTTTCATTAGGGTCTTAAAATCTTTCAAAGTGGGTAGAGCTGTTTCGTCTAAAGCTTTCTGGTGATAGAGTTGCAGTCGTTGCAACACTTGAGCGTACCGTTGCGATTTTTCCGTTTCTGACAAATCGCTGCGATCCATGAACGATTGCAATTCGTGTTGTAACTGGAACATCTCGGTCCAATGAGGATTGGGAGGTAAATGTGGGATCCGTTGTTCTTGCCAACGATGGTATTCCATCCATCATTTGTAAGGCACTAAAGCCAGTTTTCGTGCTTCCATTGGATTTCAAGGATCACGTCTGAGATCTTTTGACTCCAGAAGTTCCATTTATCTTCTTGACCCTTTTACATTGGAGCTATGGCGGGTAAAACTTTTCCCAATATACCCAACATAGGTTTCGCTATTACATTGGTAAGAAGTCCTAACAGGGGAAAAATTCCTCCGCGTTGCACCAACATCCTTTTCTTTTGACGAATGGGTATTTTCTTTTGGACCATTTGGCGAAGAACGTGTCGATGTTTGGCAAAGCATTTTTTCTGTTCTTTAGTCAAAGGTATCGTTCCTTTCAAGACATTCAGACAACATTCGCACACGGTATCAATGACGTCTTTGGAGGCGGTTTGAATTAGTTTTTTTTCTTTTTTTTCGCATGGGTGGAGAAGCTTTGGACAGGACGGACAACATGTCCCAATGTTTGACAAAACGAGGTGGCAGTCCTTTCCTTTTCTTTCCTTTGGGGGTTGAAGAGGAATGTCTTTTTTGGGTGGGGTGGGGTGACATCTTTCTTGGTTGGTTGATTCCGTGACACACACCAAAAAGAACACTAACGTCGATGACTTGTCAGACGGCCTTTTATCCTTTTTTGGGGACTATCGCTTCGTCATAAAGGTGACGATGTGTTTTCCAAAATCGCCAAAGAATCCTCCTCTTTGTTGACTCCTCTTTTTCTTTGGACGAGTGTGTCTTTTCTGGGAGTGACGTCGATGTTTGGCTAAATGCTTTTTCGGATGACGAGACTGTCTTTTTCTTTTTCCTTTCTGGACAGAAGACGACGATGAGGGAACATCTTTTGGTGCACAAAAAACACTGAAGTCCATGACCCGACATGTGCCCTTTTATCTTATAGTTTCTTTTGGAGCTTGTCCTTTAACTTTGTGGCAACATTATCTACTAACTTTTCCATTTGAAATAAAAGGCCAAAGATATCTCCCCTTTGATGACTTCTCCTTTTCTTTGGACGAGTGTGTCTTTTCAGAGGGTGACGTCGATGCTTGGCGAAGCGTTTTTTCGGATGACGAGACTGTCCTTTTCTTTTTCCTTTTCCTTTTTGGACAGAAGAACGACGATGGTGACGGTGTGCACTTCTTTGAGGGAACATCTTTGGGCGTTCAGGAGCACAAAACACTGATCCCTATCGTTTGCCTCGGGTCTTTTTTTATACTAGAATGCGTCGCCACTGATTGTCGGCTCGTCGTATCATTTTCATGGCAGGCACCACGCGTCGTGGAGGGGTTCGCAACGGACTCAATCGGAACAGTTCTTGCTTGGATAAATCCAATAAACTCTTTAACATGCCTGATTTCTCTTGGACTTTGATTTTGGGGGAAGGTACTTTGTGAGCAGCGGCCACTGCCGCTAAAGAAAAAGAGGGTGTCACCGCTGGAGGAGTCGTGTTTGGAGACATGGGTTTCCAATGTTTCATCAAATTAGGAAAGATGCGTGTCAGATCGGGTTTGGCAGGCATCACCAGCAACGGAGAAGTGGAAGATGTTGTGGCTACTGGAGACGCAGTCACAGTTGTTGTTGTGGCAGATCGTGGTTTGCGAATGAAAGGTTGCGTCCTGGCGGCAGTACATCTCTTGCGGGTAGAAGCCGTTTTCTGTGGGCTTTTCGTTCTCTTTTTGTGTGGCTGTGACCTGGTCTTGACACTGTTACTCTTTTTCTTTTTCTTTGGGTACGTTTGGTGTGACGTTTTTCTTGGGGACGACTTTGGGAGCATTAGGATCCCATTGTAAGAGGGAGCGAATGATGATACCTCCTAGAGAACCGCTACCTCCAGGTTTCAAAATGATTTGCTTTTTGGTTTGAGTGTTGATGCGAGGATCGGCTAGTTGCGTCAAGGCGACTTTGTTTCTCTCAAAAAAATATTTGGTTTGATGTGGAATGTGAATGATACCTTGCAGTAATTGACGTGCTGTCACCGTAAATCATCGTAAGACTTCTTTAAGACTAGCTTCTAAGACACGAGCACGTATTTGTGGATTTTTTTTCGCGACTGATATCGTACAAGGCACGAATCAATTTGACGGGAAGATGAGACTGAAGGGATATCATGTTGACGTTGTGTGAGACGGACCCCAAGTGACCGAGGTTTCTATAGATTTTTTTTGGTTGTTGTGGTTGTTATTAAGTCGACGAAAGGGACGTGTACACGGCAGGCCCTCCGTCTTGTCACTAGTGGTGAAACAAATGGGTACGAAATCGCAAATAATCGGGAGTGGTGGGTTTTAAATCCACTAGCAAATAAGCGTGTGGGGTTTGAGTGGCATCGTCGTATGCATGAGTCAGCCAAGGAGTTCCTAACTGTTTGGCTAACACTTGCACTTGCGCTTTATCTCTAGGGCTTTTAAACAACACCACGTAATGAGCATTGAGACTGACGGTGCGATGGGCTTTACTTTGTTGAAACAAATTTTGGGTGATGTAAATGACACTGGCATTACGATGATACCCTTTGCGCGTAACCAGAGTTTAATTTCTTCGTCTTCTCCTAACATGTCGTCAAAAATAACCAAATGGGTTTGACTAGGGTCAGACACGATCCCGTCGTCTTCGCCAGGAATGTCTTCCACAAAGACGATGGAATCGCCTTGACTTTCTCGCAGAAGGCTGTACGCCGATTGCCACTCTTTGTAACACCACACGATTCATTGAGGTGGACGATCGATCAAATGAAGTTTATGTTTGATCAAACGTTTGACAAATTCGGTTTTGCCTGAACCGCTAGGTCCGGCAATGAGCATGTTAAAGGGATGGCGAAGATACAAGGCCTCCCAACTAGTCCGATCTACGTATTCGTCGATGACTTTGAAAGTGGAGAAAGAGGGAGCAGAGACAGTAGAGGTAGCCATAGTAGTAGTGTAAGGAATGTCACTTTTGACACGAAGACAGACACGACAAGAGTTTTATACTTTTTTCAGGACACATTTATTGTCATCTTTAATTGTGAACAACACGAAAGACAAAAATACATAAAAGCTAAATGGTTAAGTACATGAATAAAAGACACATCAAAACGATCATAGTGGAATATAAACAAGTCTCTGTACAACAACATATGTGGTGATCAAGAGGTGGTATCGTAGGGACAATGTGTAATGTTCTTAGAGTCTCTACACTCCTTGGCACAGTCACACGGGAGTCCTCCTGGAATGGTCTTTCGGGGATGTCGATAACGGTTTTGTCCTAAAGAGAGTGGTTTTCCTCGGTCACGACTTCTTCTTCTTCTGGCACTGTCACTAACACTGGTTTAAAAGTTACTTTTTTTACTAAATGTTTTAATTTTTTAGGATGACAAATCTTGGGCATAGTGTGCCACTTCTTTTGTCCAAGCCTCGAAACCCCAACTTTTCCAGTCACGTTCATCTTTCCAGTGAGATTTTAAGTCACAAGCTACACACACATCACCGTACACATCTTCAGTACCTAAAAGTTAACGAATCTTTCTTTCCTGTAGAGGTCGAGAACTATCAAGATGAAAGCGCAAAGCTTTGAGCAGAATGAGTTTTTCGTGTACATTTAAAGGAACCACTTTCATGATTTTTGGAGTGGTATGTACTGTTCGTAAAGAGTCCACAAAGAATCGGCTGGTAAAAGAAATCCCAGAAGGCAAGTCACTAAGACACACACCACACGTCGACCCCAATTCAATGGACACAGTTCTCGTAAAATGCGATCGTAATCCTTCACCGTTTGAATAGTGTCATTGATTTCCTTCCACGGAATCTGTTGTATCACGAATGATAAAGGTCGTGGCATGGTAGTCCGTTTTTATGCTCTTTTTGTCGGAGGCAATAAGTGTACTTTCTGCTCAGAGATGGTCGTACTCCAGGGGCAAATCTAAATTGTTTAGTCACTAACTTGTACATCACACACCGTTCAGAAGTGTCCTCTCGAACTAAGTTTACATTGTGTAAAAGATTTTGGTAACCCTCTAACTCTTCTTCTGGAATTCGTTGCAGTATGTCTACCTTGTAGTAAAAAGAATCAGTAACAAACCAAACCTTCTCGCACAGGGGTAGTCGAACAATGTCTGACCGTTGGAACGCTTTCATCAGAATCAGTCCTTTTATAGTATTCAGGTACCAGTGGTTCAAACATCGGTGACGTAACGGATGCAATTGTTCTTTGCGTTTCACTTGTATTTTCACCAACTCGCGGTAAATGCGTTCTCTCAACTCCACAGGCAAGCCGCGAATGTTCTCTTGTAAAGTATCCATGACTATGTCAGTCAAACACTTTTCCTAGAGCGAAAGTAACGAATGTAGTGAGTAATTTCTGGCCACTGCCATTCCAGGAAACGGTCAAGAATGTCATTAAAATCTTCTAATGTAAATAGTCTAAAGCGGAATATTCGGAAGAACGCACACTTGATCCAGAGAAGTCTGACTTGTTTGTTGACTTTTGTCAATTTCCTCTTGTGAACTTCTCGACATAAACGTTCCTCAGTCACCCACTGAGATTTTGCTCTGGCAAGTCCCTGCCAAATGTCCTTGTAGATCTTCTCTTGCACTTCGATTGGTAATGTTTGAAGATTATTTTTCCAATGGGGTTTATATACTTGTCTAGGGGTTGTCCAACGTTTGACTCCTAGCCAAGCAGCTGGTTTCTTAAACGACATGGTATGCCCACTTCAATGACGAGGTCCCATGTTCCAGGTAAGCGCAATCTTTCTTCTCCCACTCATGAAGTGACACATCGCAACTGAAGCACTTGACTTTATCCCCTGCGCCCAAGTAGGTAAATCCGGCTCTAGCTAAGTTTTCGAGGGTAGGTCCTCCCAGATATTTTGGCCATTTTCCTCGGAAGGTTTGGATCCGACTTTCAAAGTCGCAGTATTCAGCCAAACGCACAGGGAACGAATATTCGTCTTTCACAGGTTCATTTCGATGAGGGTACGGTGAAGTATGTAGGAGTTTGCTCAGTTTGGGATGACATCCGTAGGATGGTAGCCGCATGGTTTCATAATGATGACATCCACCATGAAAACCAGTGAAGTGAAAAGACCTAGGACGACGAGTGACATCTCTTTCGCATCCATCAGGTTTGACACGCACTGCATCACTTTCCATAGTAGGTACAGTTGTAGCAAAATTTCCATGATGTGATACTGAATCGTTGAGGTCATAGCGTACGGCATCCCTGCCATCGCAAGGCACAGCATCGCACTCGAGTTTCTCGTTGGACTTGAGTCTTACGCTCGATACTTGCTGTTTGAAAGGATTCATCATTCTCGCTTGGCGTTGGTAGTTCTAATGAACTATCGGTCTTGGACGTTGTCCCTTTTTATATGCTGACCAATATCGGCGTGACCGTACGGTAAAGTGAAGTGGTTGGGAAGCCGTACTCGCTTCTGGTACACGATTTGATAGACTTTTTCCAAGAGACGACTGACGATTTGGTGTGTGGTTAAGCGTCCAATCTTGCGCGGCTCGTGCGTGGTCACTTTAAAATTTCCATCCTGTCCAGACTGCAAGGCTTCTTTCAAGACGCCAAAGTTCACCAGTCGACTGGTGCGATAAATGAGAGTCAATCCTTTCACTTTACACTCGGTCTGCACTTCTCCTTGTGGGTCACGGTATTCGTAGCCGTAATTTTTGGGACCGCCACTTGCAAAACTTAGAATCTTGTCGTCGGGATGCTCGTCTGTCCAGGCTCCAAAACGGTCTCCTTCGATGATAGGATGTTGTTGACCCAGACGATCAATGTAGACGCAACTGTCCGTGTCAAAATACAGTACACGATCTCCTAACAGTTCTAAAGCTTCGTAAAGTTTTAAGCGAGCATGGGCTGTCACGTAAGCAGCAATGATGACATTTCTAAATTCATCGGCTTCTACAAAGTCCAGTTCTTCTTCGTAATTGACTAAGATCAATTCCTCACGAACGACGTCCACGTGTTTCATGTATTTAGTTTTGTTGTGAATCATCTGGAAGTAGCGGGAAATGTCTGTCAAATACTCCGTCTTGGGTAAACACGGTCGTTGTGCCATTTTGCCCCACAAACAGTTTAACACCACTTTGGCAAACGATCACCTTCCTTCGTGTTTCTCCACGTGGTCTAAGGTGATGCCTTCCTGCTCCCAGTATTTCTCTTTGAATTTCTTTTGGCCTTCCGGAGTGTGGCACCAGGAAGGATAGCCGCTGGCTTCTTGTTTCAGTTTTAAAAAGGCATTCACGTAGTCTGCGAAAATGCCTTTTTTGAGTCTCGTCGCCCTTGTGGTATTTTTCTGTCTTAGGTAAGTGGTAAATTTCGTACACTTCTAACAGTTGGTATCCCAGGTCAGCGCTTTGAATAATTTCCATGCTGACCCACGTTTCCGTTAAGGCGCATTCTTCCTGGCTGCGCTGCCAAGGTCGGTATTGGTTACATGTTCCGGCACAAGAACGACACAAGGTAAACATCAGTTTTCTTTGGCAATGATGAGGTAAAACGAGATGGTACAAGTTCGTGGGAGGCAAGACTTTTGCACTTGATCAATCCTTCGTATTGTTGAATGTTTTCAAGTCGATTTGTTCCTTCAGAAATTGCGGGTGCCCTGCGGGAAAGTGACAATATTTGCACACGTACGGATACAGCGAACACACGTCCAAGTATTTGATTTCTTCTCCTTTCTAGTCGTCGGCTTGGTACAGCAAACATGTGGCATTCGTCCGTCCTCCGTACAAACTACTCCGCGGTTTCAGTGGTCCACCAGCTTATAACTTTCCACGATGCGCTTAAACTCGGGATCGGTTTTCAAACGGTGATCGTACTCGTGTTCCCACATTTCTACCACTTGGTATCCTTGCTCTTCTAACTTCAAGCGCCGCTGACAAGTGACTGGTACAAGTATTCCATGGTCCGTTGTAAAATCTGATTTTTCGTGTTACGTTGAGGGTAGCAGATGGGACATCCGTGAAATAAGCACCCGTTAAACTCGTACACGATCTTGGGGTTTTCTAAGTCCCAGCCATCCACCGAATACGTTCCGATGGTCTTTTCGCCTCCTCCGTTGCGAGCGTGTTGGATCCATTTGTCTTCCTTGTCGCACAAGTAATGTAACCAGCGTAGGGCTTTGACCGAGTATTGGCGCTTGACAAAGTTCGTCGTTTGAGGACTTATGACAGCCAAGGTGTTTTCGAGTATGAATCGTTGTTGGTACACTAAGGAACACGCTTTGGCAATGGTGCAGGCTTTTTTCAAAGGGTCGATCCCTCCGTGCTCCATGAACAGTTCTCGAAATTTTCCACAGCAACGCCGTAAAATGTCCACGTCGGAACGACAATATTTTAACATTTCTTCCTGAAAGTCGAAAGGGTCCGAGGCGTGAGCGTGGTATCAAGCGTAGAAAGCTTCTCGTTGTTCGGTACGCATGTTGTCGGGGTCGTAGTAGTGAGCCTCAGGCAATTGGGGTAGAACAGCATGTTGATTGGTTTCGGTATTGAAAAAGTGTGGAAAATAGCCTTTGGCCATTTCTGTCATGCCAAACGTTTTAGGCGTGCGACTTAAAGGCATGGTGAAGTAACTCATCGAATCTTTAAACTGCACTTGTCCCACTTGCATGGAAATGATTTTGGTTCCGTTCAAAGTCACTTTAGGACGTTCGGTACTTTGTTCCGTATAGTATTTCAAAAGAAACTGTCCATCGTATCCCCAGAAATTGTGAACCATCACCGTAGCATAGCGATGACAGTCTCCGTAACGTTCGATGTCCTCTTGGCTCAACGTGTCATCGATATGATCTAAGATCCACTGGGCAAAATCGGCTAGCGTGTTCGGTCCCCGAAAGATTTTTTCACGTCCTCCAGGAATCTTGTTACAGTGAGGGCAGTGACTAAAGATAGGCTCTTGGATGCACTTCTCGGACGCTCGGTGAGCCACGCAGAAATTAGGAATGTGAATGCCAGTCTCTTGCATGCATTCGAAATCGAAAAAGATGAAATTGCCTTTCATCTGGTCATTATCTTCTTCTTCATGTTTGGATTGGTATTTTTGAATGTAGCATTGGTGTCCAAAGTCCACGATTTCGCGACAAATGTGACATCGCTTTTTTCCTGAACAGACGTGCGCCTTGGCATTATTGGTACGTATGCCTTGTCCACAAGTAGGGCACAATCTCAGGAGTTGACAAGCACATTTCTACTGTGAACCTTGAGTCTTTAGATGTTGTTGGTAACAAGTTGGACTGACAAACGTGCGCTGACAAGCTGGGCAATGCACTCTTTCTTGTCCTTCGTCCAGACAGGGTTTAGAGGCTAAACATCCCTCACATTTCGATCCACAATGCTTGTGTTGCTCTCGATTGTTATAGCCATAGTCACATTTCTCACAGTAATAACTATATGACTGGAATGCAGTGATACTGGTAATGGTATCGAAATGTTCATCGTGATGATAGACGTGAATGTATTTTCCGTCTTTGAAATCTTTGCCTCGAAACAACAGATGTCCGCGCACTTCTTGAGGGTGCACTTTCAACATGTAGCGTTGAGCCAAGACATCTTGCAACTTTTGCATTTCAGGAATGCCACAAGCGGTGTCTTTGGATATCCCCGCTTGCTGTAACAGGAGTTCTGCTTCTCGTCGTTGTTTGTCTCGGTCCGATTGTTGAATAGTTTTCCAGGCTATTTTCCATTCTGCCGTGTCGTTCTTGTGGCATACGTTCGGCCCACCACGATGGCACGGGCTAAACACATCTTGTCTTGAGTGTTGTTAATTTGAACCAGGCTGCGCTTGATGCTGCGAAGGTCGTCTACCAAGAACACATTTGTGCGTTGTCCTGTCCCTTGATGTGAAATTTGTCGTTGGATTGTTGCACGTGTTGAATCTTGTCCATGACTTTGGAAGGTGTCAATTCTGCTGGGCTGCTAAACTCGATCCAGACGGGGGACTTCAAACTGTCGTGATGAATGGAAAGTCTCAAGCCACGGCCAAGGCCTACTTTTGGACTTGCTCCTGTGATGATTTGGTAGAAATCACTAGGGGTGGTATCTCAGGTGTAGTAACCGGGTTGGACTGTTTGGCTTGGGAAGGTCTTTTTCTCTTGGGTCGTAATAAAGAAGTCTGATACATTTTGTTTCAGACTTCTTAACTCTGCCAAAATGTCCAAGAGTACCGTTACCGTTTGAGGTTAACTGTTCTCCTTCTTTCCTAGACCTTGTTTCTTCTCTGCTTCTTCTTCCTGTCGTTTCCTTCTTGCCTCTTCTTCTCGCTGTTGCTGTTCAAGGAGAAATGCTTGTTCTGCCTCTTTCTGCTGTTGTAAAAAATTTCTCCAATTCTTCTTTCTGTCTCTGTTTAAAATCCTCGACCTGTGGTAAAGAAGGAGAAGGTGACGAAGGAACTGGTACCGGAACAAATTCTTGCGAAGAGAGAAAATCTACTAAATCCCAATTTAAAAAAAATCGACCTCTTCTGGAAGTAGACCTGTGTTAACTTTGGTAGCCGCTGTTATGCCATCGCTTCTTGTCTCCACAGACGGTGTACCCCAATTCATTGTCTTCTTAGTTTCCGTCATGTTTCACAAAACAATGTCGCATTGATTCACTGCGCACAGATGCTAGCGCACCTATATAGGGAATGTGACGTCACAGGCAGCTCTCTTCGGATTGGAAGACAGACACGGCGAAGTGACTGAATTTTGTAACGTGTGTTGAGATTGGTGAACAATTTCAATCCGTTTCGATCCGGTCTTCCACTATAAATAAACGCGGTTCACTTCATTCCCTTCACCTGTTCTCGTCACAAGATGTGGACCAACGTTGAATCCTCTACTTTCGTATCGTCGTTGTTTTTCCGTACGGACTTACTCATGTATGTTAAATCAACATGGACCATTATCCGGATCACCGAGACGACTGTTTGGAAAAGAAGATGTTATGTGGAGAGACAGGGCTGTCTGAAGCGAGTCCTCATCTACAGTCCAGAGGTTAGACGAAGTTTGAGAAAGAGAAGAAGATCAGTGAGATGCCCTCTATGTTAACGAACTGGTGTTAACATAAAACCAAAAGCTCTTTTCAGGGCCACTTTCATATGCCTCGAAAAGATTTATTCTTTCTTGCCTAAATTTTTTTATTCGATTGTATAATTTATGTTTAACTCCCAAAAACATTATTCTCTTACCTAATTTTGTTTCAGTCGGTTGTATGATTTGGGTATGATAGATTGATGTTCATGAATCTTTGGAAACGAACGCGAATGCATAAAACATACAGTATGCTATCCACAGAATCGAACGCGAATGTATAAAACACACTATACTATCCACAGAATCGAACGTGAATACATAAAACTTTGTATAGGAATGGAACAGGTGGGATGACGTCATTGTGCTTGCCACATTGTTGCAAGTGTCCAGTACCGTGACGTCACCCTACCTGTTCCAATCCTATTGTCCCTATACAAAATTCCCTTGACGCTATACAGGCCCAGGGTGTGCCATTTAACGCTATAAATCTTGACGCTATACAGGCCGGGTGGTGGTGGTCTGTAATGTATTTTCCCATTGACGCTATATCGCCCCACTATACTACTTATATCACACAGCACAGGAAACAGCTGTCGTTCTCTCGTACTATATATTGCTGCATAGACTAGACTTCAAACTTTGTCGGACCGCTCCGGTGGCCTAGGGGTTTCGAACCCCGGCCGAGTCATAGAGGACGTATAAAATGGTACAAACAGCTGCCTCGCTTGGCGCTCAGAATTAAGATATTAGTGTTAGGATTGGTCGTTCTGGGATCAGGATAATGTGACTGGGTTTTAAATGATGCAACATGGTTACGGCACGATGCCCCATTGCTAGACATCACTATAAACTGCCACACTGCAGGCATCATAGCGATATGACTTACATGTTGTAAAACTACGTTAAAAATCCAAATCACACACACACACACACACACACACACACACACACACACACACACACACACACACACAACCATTGTCCATACTACAAGAGCTATTGAACTGAACTGTACTTGTGATGTCTTCAGAAATAAGCTAATCTGCAATTGCTTGTTGCCTGATAATATTTTGCAGTCCTAAAATGTGTGCAGTAGATATACAAAAGCGTGTTTGAGTATATTTATATGTTTATATGCAATAGTAATGGAAAGTGTTTCAGAGATTTGTATGCAGTGGTAAGGGAAGTGTTGTAGCGTGTGTGTATTTATGTGTTTGTTTCTTATTATGCAGTAGTAAGGGGAAGTGCTTCAATGTGTGTGTGTGTGTGTGTGTGTGTGTGTGTGCTATTATTCCCTTCAATGTTTTATTTTCGCATAGTAGTGTTCAAGTGTTGTTTTTTATGTAGAACTAAGGGTGTGTTTGAATAAGGGAGTGTTTCTATTTACAGTGCAGTAATATGGGAAGTATTTATGTGTTTTCTGATTTTATGCAGAATTAAGGAAGGTGTTTAAGTCGGGTTTTTATGAAATAATAAGAAAGGTGTTTCAGCATATTTTTATGCAGTATTAAGAAGGGTGTTTCAGTATTTTTTTTTCAGTTACTTTTTATAATAGTAATGGAAGTCTTTCAGTGGAGTTTTTAATTTTTTTTTAAATTTTGATGCTGTACTAAAGGAAGTGTTTCAGTGTGTTTCGCGCTTTTATTCGGTGGTAAGGAAAGTGCTTCCGTTTTTGTAATTTTTGCTGTTATGCAGTGGTAAGGGTAGTGTTTTAGGGGGATGGAGTGTGTGTGCAAAAGTTATGGAAGTGTTTAGTGGGGTTTTTATGCAGTAATAAGGAATTATAAGGGAAGTGGGCTGGTATTTTATTCTTTCCATTTCACATAGTAGTAGGTGAAGTTGGCTGTGTCCACACCCAAAGCAAGCTTTGCTATGTGAGATTTCGCAATTTCGCTGTTTCCACTCCATCATACTGTTCCTTCTATCGCTATCACGGAATTAACATTGAGTCAACCTGGCCAATTACTTCACTGCAAATTGAAATGCCTTAACAAAGTAACCATACTCCTTATACATGCGATAATCTGCGATAATTTTTTTCGCATTTCACAAAATAGGATATTTATATTTTGTTTTGATACCTTTCTAAGACAATAACTTGTTTCCTTACCTGACTTAGAGTTTGTTTGCTAATAAAGTGTGACCGATTCATAATTCTTCACTGTTGGATAATGAAAATTATAATTTTCCGTATTTGCTTTCCGATGAGTGTCGAAGTGACAACAATACAAATAGATAGCAATATACAGCAACGTACGTGGACAATGTGGCATTTTTATTTTCAATGCGGCATTTTCATTTTCAATGTTGCATTCTCATTCATAGAGACGGAAGACTGATTTTTTCTTCTTGACCTGATTCTACTTCCGTCTGATTTTTCATGTTAAACATACTATTCTCAGCTACTTAATCATGTCATATAACAAAACGAAATATCATTGAGTAGTATTCAAACTGAATGTTTACTACAACTTTTTATGGGAAAATATGAAAGTTTTTTTTCTCAAGGAAAAAGCAAATCTTTCTTATTGTTACTATTCAATGGAGACCAATTATTTATTAATTAATATTTTTTCTATGCTTTTCAAGACTGAATAATAAAAAGGAAACACCACTCCAAGCTTTGTAGTGTCGTTTGTGTTGCCTCTTTTGTAATGCACAGCCATTACAAACAAAAACATAGCAGTGTGTTGAATTGCGAAACTGTGCGCGTGCTTTGTACATGATGTGAAGTATGACGCGATACATTATGGGTAAATGCTCCAAGTTTCTTAAAATGTCGAATTAAATGGTAAGAATATATATGAAATTGTGAGAAAACCATATTTTCTAATACTTTGAGTTTTCATATAATTTTTTTGACTGTACGTGTTGTACTCTAATGCATAATTAAACTCTCTAAATAATTTCTGAGTTGTTGATGAGTAAATATGAGAAAACAGTGGAATGAATACCTTTATGCCATTTCTGATGTCATCCATCTTGACTTTTATCACTGATGTTTGAAGAGCGAGGAGCATGCGGACGGATTACATTAGTTTCGATTTAAGACCTGGTGACATTTCTCATGACTCCATTTAAATGCTCATTTTGTAAACTAGCCGGTTAAGTTAAAATTGGTAGGTAACGTTTGTTGCGCACGAGCTGGGTTTTGGTCAAGTAAACGGAGGTTATGTATTTACCGGTAATACAAAAGATACTAGAAACCTAATAACCTAATATATATACTTCAAATAAACTTGGATAGGTGACACATCATGTGGCAGCGTTCAGCAGTAAACCAATGCCACTCAGCCAGCTAGATCTCCATCGGGAGAAAGTTTCGTTTCCAAGATGGCAGTTCGTCCCAGACAGAGCCTCACTGAAATGGCTCCCTCGTATGGTGACGTTGCGGTTTTTAGAAACATTGATGTGGCAGTGATATTTTCTGATGGCGTGCGCTTTCGTTAGCTTTCCTAATGACAAAAATGTCAGTCTTGCAATTAGTTCTTGTATTTATGCAACAGCAATAATTTATTGAGTTCCATCACCATGCTACCTGACCAGATACTTAGTGAAAATGTATGCGTGATGAAAGATAATATCGCTCGCTAAGAGTCTTAATATAAAAATAGACCACATGGCCACCAGTTACAAATAATCTAGTGACTATAAGAAAATAAGTCAGAAAACAAAGAGAAATTCCATATGGCACACGGCCTTCGTTCAGTCCTTTACATTCCTGTCCTATTTCTCTGGTGCGGCCCTCTTGAAGGACAAACGGTTTTTACTGTTAGAGAAGTAAAATCTCGAGTTGTTGTGAATCTGTGTCAACCAGTATAGCAACAAAATATGTTGATCGTGTATATCAAACACATTTAGCTTTGCTTAACACAGTATTGTTTTGTTTTTTTTGTTTTTTTTATCACATTAACTTATTTAATGGTAAATAATGCAAAAAGAGCCCAACATAACACTATATTTTGTCCCCCAGTGTCATAAACTACTTTATGAAAGAGTAAAAGAATAAATTATTTTAAAACTTTTTCAACTGTCTATTAGACATTCCGGAAAAAATTGAGTGTCCAAATATTATAAAAATTGAACAATTTCTAAACGATTAAGTTCTTCGATATTGTGCAGTGCTTGTATGGATATGAGAGAGAGAGAGAGAGAGAGAGAGAGAGATGCTTACCTTGTATGAAATACAGTAAAGTTCTGGGCATTCTTCTTTGTTCAGTCGATAATTGAAAACTGTTCCAATGTTCGAATTATGAACGAATTTTAAGATGACGTACAGCCATATGTTTTGAAAGGATATTTATATCTAACTCATGCTGAGAAAGGCAGTGTTTTAGTGTCTGATCAGACTATACAATACTTGTCTGTATATAACTCGCATCCAAACGCAAACACGGTGCATCAGTATATGATGTCCCTTAATGCACCTTCAGACCAGGGTTTACCCTATTTGCTTTACATCGTAAGTAGAACAAATAATGTACACCTGACTAATCTGTGCAGTATGCAACGGCAGATCTGGGTCTATATTGTTCGCAGATCAATGAGCGTTATATGCAGTGAACACTGTAACTTGGACCTCGTGTGTACTCTTTGACTCGCTTGATTTATTTGATGTGCTACGTTATATAGGAGGAACATGCAGGAATGCAAAATTGCACCAGATTATGAAAAGAACGACACAGGTCTATACAGATCAGACGATCCGCTGTCTGCAAAAGTCACCAAGTCAATTTTGCTTTTTTGTAACCTTTTATTTTTTTTTTAAAGGAACATGGACGTAACATGTCAAACAAGAATTCCGTCCTGTTTTATTACAAAATAGGGTTTCACAGAATTGAGTACCAAATAAGTAAAATAACAAAAACATGGAAATAAAGTGAATGTGAAGCTTGCAGAAATTGCAGTATTGTATATACATACTTGCACTTTAGTCAGACCGCTCCGGTGGCCTAGTGGTTAGAGCGTCCGCCTCGGATGCGGGAGGTCGTGGGTTCGAACCCTGGCCGAGTCATACCAAAGACTTTAAAAAATGGTACTAACAGCTGCCTCGCTAGGCGCTCAGCATTAAGTGGTTAGTGTTAGGACTGGTCGGCCTGGTGTCAGGATAATGTGACTAGGTGGGACATCATGCCACATGTCTGCGGCACGATGCCCCAGTGCTAGACATCACTATAAACTGTCACACTGCAGACATCGTAGCGATATGACTGAAAAAGTATTAAAGCTACGTTAAAAATCTAAATCACACACACATACTTGCACTCGAATACCGGCGCAGACTGAACAATGGCTACATGTGGATAAAGAATATTTATTAATTATCATTGTCATGGAGTTATTCACATGCGAGCAAACACATCGGCATGTGGAGAAATTAGTAACAACGAAATACAATTATATCAAGATTGTTCCAACAGTCATTTCGTGTTTTTGTTTACAAATACGTTTAGTATGTTGAAAGTACATACGTTTGTGTTCAGATCTGTCACAACTTTTAATATATGTCGCATTTGAAAAGTTCTGAATAGTTTGTTGCAACATTATTTTTTTTTTAACCTGTCAATATCTATATACAAAATAACATTATGTAAAATGACCCGCAACTGAACATGCACCACGATGGACGCGTGCAGATATATTCATGAGACGTGATATAGATAAATGACTAACTTCACAATGTCAGACTAGGAGAACAATTCTGCTACCAAGGAAAAAACTTGCTGTAAAGTCCGGGCGCTCTTAGGGTACTCTCCGACTGTAATCATGACCGATTTGAACAATGTTTACGGATGTAATTCTCTGTCATATCTTACAATATTGAGGTGGTTTTATCGGTTTTTTTGAAGACTGTTGTCTGCAATTGGTGGGCGGGATGTGGCTGCAGTTACGGAGCAATTAATGAAGATGCAAGATAAACAGTGTAAAATATTTCTATTCTCACAGACATTAATTCCACAGCCGTTATTAATATATTGAATAATCATTAAAGTTCACAAAGATTTGTGCAAGATGGTTCCAGCATTTGTTCGCGGCTGATAAAACAGACTCAGCTTGACATCGCCAAACAGCTACTCACCAAATATGATTAGAGTGAACGTTTGAATGAGATTGTCACATGCGATGAAACGTGGATTTACTGTTTTTAACCGACTCCCAAGAGAATATAACAAAATTTGGATCAGAGTAAATGGACTTCTGACTAAGCTTGCAAATGTCACATGACTTTTCTATGCTTCCAAAGTGTTGCCAAAGGTTGCGGACCGGTACCCAAGGTATGCATTTACTCCTCGACCACACATTGACACATAAATTTGTCATCGCCGCAGACTTCCTGAAGGAGCACATCATTCAAACTTTGCCACATCCTCCGTACATCCATGATTTAGTTCCAAATGATTTTTGGCTGAAAACCTGTTATCAAAGATCCGCTGAATGGAACACGATTAGAAGCAGCCATACGGTTTTGAAGTTCAGTTTTCTAATGAATGAACAACATACTAAGAAGAGAATAACAATGGAATTTAATATTTGATATTCAGACTGAGAAGGTGTGAAGGTGTTCATGGGAATACTTTGGTAGGATACACTGACTATTCACTAAAAAAGAACTGTACAACACATTAATATTCAGACATGTTTAAATGTCCCTTGTATTCCGCCTGTCTAGAGAATGAGTTCTTGACCACATCAAGTCTTTACTATCGACCCTGTTCGCTCCATTTCTGGTTGTGAGTAAATGACCGTTTGGGTTGGGTTGCTGGTACACAAAAGCTAGGCGATAGGTTCCATTACTCGCATCATGTGTTCAATTACTACCTGGAACGAATTATAAATTTCTCTCTCTCTCTCTCTCTCTCTCTCTCTCTCTCTCTCTCTCTCTCTCACACACACACACACACCCACACACACACACCCACACCCACCCACCCACATATATATATATATATATATACTCAATAATAACTATATATATATATATATATATATATATATATATATATATATATATATATATATATATATATATATATATACATGTACATCTGTTTCTGTGCGTGTGAACTATTTGTTTTGTAAGTTGTTCTCGAGATCATGTGTCACATATGTGTAGGTTTATTTTACTGTGTATGCTCGCGCAATTAACCGCGAACACAGTAAGCCTTAGTTCCTGGTCTGTTTTTATGCGTTACTTCTATACTTTTTATTCGTCGTTTTAGGGGTCTTAAAGCATTATTAGCCAAATTTCGAGAAAGTTTTTTTTTTATATTGTTCTGCCAGAAATACATTTAGGCATATTGATGAAAGGATGTCGGATATTGACTGCCACCAAGCACCATTTCCTTTTATGCATATTAAGAATTAACGTATGAATTCAAGTTTTGGTTTGAAATCCTTATCCAGCCATGACCTTTTTCTTTCCAGAAACTGCATGGAATTAACTACAAGTCTTTTTGTTTTTACTGCCTCCGCCTGTAAAACTACTTTAAAGTGAAACAAGAGAAATAAAGAAAGCGCAGGCTAGACACTGTCTTATTGCTGCTATTTAGTTGGTGGCGTATGAAAAGAAAATTCGTGTTCAATAGAGTAGTATGCAATGATGAAAACGTTGTTTTATTGTAGCAAACAAGAT
>JAECUM010023861.1:0-22309 GCA_016617855.1 Megalonaias nervosa | reverse complement strand
CAATGTCTCAGTACACTTGGTTGCTTTATGGCTCACGTCACAACAGCGGGTATATATTACATTCCTTTTCCATTGAATAGTTTTCTTAAATACTTCTTATTAGTCCACATTACTGGCATTAATAATAATAATAAAAATATTAATAATAATAATAGTAGCGATAGGTTATTGATTTTCCTCACCATTTCGTTTTCTGCCCTAGAATTCTCTACTAAAGCATATACGGAAGCATGTTTGTCTTGTAATTAGGTTCTCATGGACGTATTTTCACCTGTAGCGCGTGCAAGCAACAGCATAAGCTTTAACCAGGATTCCCACATGCAATTTGCATATTATTTTGCATGACACTTTCATAATAAATACGGTAAGCTATTCAAATTTTAAATGAAATTGTATCGGGATTGGAATGGAGAAGGTTGCACAATTGCTAGATTAAAGGATCATGAAGGGATTTCTAATATAACACCAATGTTAGCAAATGGATAAATTACCTTGCTCTCGATTCATTCTATTTTCGAGTGCAGAATATTTTTGCTTCATGAAAAAAATTATATCCGAGACTGATAAGGCGAAGGATTGAAATATTGTTATCTGAGACAATTATCAAATTCCATTTTCATCCATGTCTAATACATTTTGCGGGGGGGGGGGGGGCCAAATATTTTTCAATATATTCACAGATTTACAGAACTGTAGGAATCCTGATTTATACGTGTATTTGTGTGATTGTATATGTACAGTGATGCGCAATGCAAGACGATGAGTACCCCATACTTTGTACAAGAAATACAGAAGAAAACATTTGGCACTGGTTTCTAGCTGCCGTGTGTCATGCAACTAAAACCGTTAACAAAAGGTGTGTGCTTACGTTTAGGGCACGGTCTTCTTCTACCTGGCTTTTTGTCCCCCTTGCGTTTAGGTGCCTTCTCGTGAACTGATCGTTTTATTAGAGTATCCAGCTGCAGTATACAAGTAAAACACGGTCTAAGCATAACTGTTGAGATCACTATTCTGGATGTAGATCTATAGATAAACAGACAGACAGATATTTAGGTAGGTAGGTAGGTAGGTTGATATATAAATTGTTTTATTGGTTCTAATGGAATTGTTAACACATTAGTGTCCATGTCATGTCTAGCTAAAGGGACCAAGTGATTTTTTCAATAACACATTGACACAGCTGACCCGGGTTGGCCTGAGCCGGTATAAAAACAACGACCCTTAAATTTCCATTGCCCGCAAAAGAATCAGCTGAGCTGCCAGGGCTACTGATTGACACATATGCAGGTAGAGTGTATATTGGATACATAATATTTAAATCTATGTGTCTAGTGCTTGAATGTAAATTTATGTGAAGTTCAATCTATAAAAACTAGATTATTATTATTACTATCATACTTTGTTGTTTGGAGGTTATTTCTTGGAAATTAGTTAACTGTATAAAGTTTTGAATAGTATTATAAACTATAGCTTAAATGCATGTATCTTTTTTTTTTTTCGGGGGGGGGGCACCAGACAGATGCCCCCTCCACTTAGCCAAAAAAAAATTAAACAGTATTTTATTTGTTTGTGTATCCCCCTTCGAGGTGTTGCATGTGTTTTCTAGTTTAAAAAAGAATTTTGAACTCAAGTTATTCCAATTTAGACTGGGGTATTTTTTGTCTCTAGTGTTATCTAAAGGGTTAGTTTCCCGCTCGGGTTTAATTCACCCGTTTAGGAAACCTCACCTTTTTTGTCCAGTGACCTTTGCCATAGGTCCCTATGTCCTGTGTGTGCTATATGTATTTTACTATATTGTGTGGTTGCTATAGATGTTGTTGTAAGGACGGCCTTTTAATCAAATTCTCCCAAGTTTTCTACAGATATATTATTATGATATAGATTTTAAATTTTTTTTTTTCAATTTATATTCCATTTTTGAATTTTGCATACGAAACGGTGCGCTAATAAAAAAATGCATGTACCGAACTTGAATAGCATTATAAACTATAGCTTAAACACATGTACCGAATTTGAATAGGATTATAAACTATAGCTTAAATGTGTCGCGTATTTGAATAGAATTATAAACTATAGCTTAAACGTGTCCATATTTGTATAGCATTATAAACTATAGCTGAAACGTGTCCCGTATTGGTCATAACTTTCAATCCAATAAATTGATTTACTGAAATAATGTAATCATTAGAAAACTTTAGGTATATAAATTCTATAATTACTAAGTTCTGAAGCTATACTTGTCTGGGGTTTTTTCCTTGTTGCTGTTGAGAATATTCCTCCTACAGTAATGATCATGCCACAAAAAAACCCCCACTATTCATCCACTTAATCTGCTAATAAGTCTACAAGACTTTTCTATTTATGTACTTATCCTTCATGCATAGATCCTGATTAGCATATCCTTATTAAAATGCTTCATTTATTTGTAAAGCTTTAACCAAGTCAAGGCTTAGCATTATAATGGGTATTGTCCCAGTGCACATTGTACATCTTAAAGAAGAGAAATTTTTAAATAAACGTATATTAACATAGTTAAAATATTAGAAAATTAAAACCTTGTGCCTCAGAATTGATATGCCTGATTTTATACGCTCTTGAATAACTGATTTGAGCAGCGCGGCCCTGCGTGGACATGTTTTTTCAGTTCTGTGCAAGGTTTCATTTATTGCTGACTCAAAAGAGTAACGCTCGTGTCTGGGCCCCGAGAGGCCGAGTGGTCACCGTTACGGATCACTGCCATCTCACCTCTGTCTGCGTGGGTTCGAATCTCGGATTCGACTAATGTGGTTATGTGAGAAAGCTTGCCAGTAGCTTCTCGTGGGTCGGTGGTTCTTTCCAGGCTTTTCCCGGGTTCTTCCTCCACCATTTATACTGAACACCATGTACAGCCTATCTTGTGCTGAAAAATGGTGTTAAAACCCTACAACAAAGCTCGTGTTAGACTTAATTTTAATGTTTACACAAGTTAGAATATTGCATAAAAATATCTGAAGTTACCTTCCCTTCAAAAGTCCGTTTCTTTGTTACTGATGGGAAGGCCCCCAGAATCAATAAAATATTACAGACTTATGAAGCTAAGGCAACTTTCTATACACATCTGCAACACTACATTTTATACTTGAAAAATTTGCGTTGTATTACATAGGCGGCCCTTGTTTTCTAAATTTAGTTGCAGCATAATGTAGGTACAGTGACTCGTGTAATCCATTGTTCATCTCGCATAAAACAAACTCTCGTGGATGGATTACATCTGCGGTTAGATGATTAAAACTAAATATGAACCTTGACACATTTTCCTTGCTACTTTCACTTTCTTTTCCAATAAATGCACTGTTTACATCGTGTTTTTTGTGCGTGAAGGACACACTTATGTGACTGAAGTAGGCTGCTGTTATTCACAGAAAATGGGCATAATAACGAATGTGGAGGGTTTCTTGAAGTGTAGGCATGCCTCCATCATCATCTCTTTGTTGTTGTAAATCACGTCACTCCGCACTTCAGTTTTACATTCCATTCCTGATTGGGTACTTCATGACCTCGTTAAGAAATGCAAGCACATTAGAATGATAACTCATAAGACCCCAAGAAAAAAACAACAAAATAACAAACTGCAATATGTTTCCGGGAAACAAAATTTAAATAACTCTCTCTCTCTCTCTCTCTCTCTCTCTCTCTCTCTCTCTCTCCAGGGGCGAGAGGAAATGAGTAGCCGATGGTCCCCCTCCCCCCCCCCAAAAAAAACAACAAACAAACCAAAAAGGAGTTCATAACAGCCGGAACGAATCCTAAAGTAAACTTTCTCTACAGTTATCATTCACATGGTCTAATTATGTCCCGCAAACTTTCAAAATGCATGACCATTTGTTTACACCTGGATCCAACCATATATATATATATATATATATATATATATATATATATATATATATATATATATATATATATATATATATATGGGTTCTCGTCTTACATACGCTATTCCCTTTTGTATGTTTTTCTTTTATTTTATGATCTTAGGAGGTTGTTCTTGTAGAACAGATTTGAGTTCTAACTGAATCATACATGAGAATTATTAATTTCGTGACATATTTAATCTGAAGGGACTTTTACGCATTTGCTTCAAACAGAAAGTAAGAATAAGTTTCCCTTATCTTGGAAATCATTTTCTAATTTGCATATCATTATCAATTTTGAAACCATCGTGTAATAAACATAAATCCGGCACAGAGAAATAAACATGTCAGTGTTTTTGATACCAAGTGCTTTCAAGGGAAGCCAAATTATTAAATATGTTCTTAGTCCGATCATCCAAATTATAATCCTGGATCAAGACTTTGCCAACTTGCCATTTTTAATCAGCTACCCATGGCGTTTTCCTACTTCCTACACGTTTTTAAATCTAGACCTCAGTTGCGTTCCTCACATCTTAGGCGAAATTTGGCAACTTACTTTGGTCGTTCAGCACTTCTATAACTGTTTATCTGGTCACATTGACCTGGTTTCGAGGTTACCTGGTTTCGAGGTCACACTGACCTGGTTTTGAGGTTATGCTGCACGGGTACTTCAAATTAATATATTCTTATTTTAAAGAAACAGAAATCGGAAAGGCAATTTCAGAGCAAAGTGAAAAATAAGATCAAGTCAATGCGTGTTTGCTAGACTTTGATTTATATAATAAACATCACCTTTTCAAGGTGAAAGGGAGGCACCGATACATACCTCAAGAATGTAAATTTACGCACTAGAAGGTGGAATGTGTGATAATTGTATTAATTGGGAGATGGAGTAGAACTTCATTTGGTGGAAAGTTGTCGAAATCATATAAGAATGTGGTAAACGGTTTTAGAAGTGCCATATATGGACTGAGGGAAAGTGAGGCAAACCGATAGTTTGGTCTAACATCTCCACTGAAGAGGGCTGGCGCAAGATTCAAACTGTCTGAAAACTAGAAGATGGTATGGGAGTGACTAAAACATGGATCTGGCCAAATATTCAAATTGGATTGGAACAATAGCTGTCCGTAAGTGAAGATGGATGATCAGGATAACCACCTGTTTAATATTCCTAAAAATACAGCCTGTGAACACACCTGTCTAATATTCTTAAAATATAAGCGCTTGAACACCTCTTTTTAATATTCCTAAAACATACAACCCTTGAACACAGCTGTTTTTCTGTGCACATGCATCACGCGCTTTCTTAGAAATGAATACTTATAGCCAAATTGTAAAATGATTTCCAAGACAGAGGAACTAGGTCTAACAGACGTTGTCATATTTTATGTTAAAAAAAAAAAATTCCGCTAAAGACTTGATCAAATTCGTGTTCTCTATTTACCCATTTCTTATTTCTTTCTTCAAAAGACGTGTTGTCCAGGCTTAAAACAGAACTTTAAGTTGCTCAAGTAGACAAAAGTGTGGAAGAACATTTTTGGTCTTCTTAGAGTAAACTCACCGCCTTCAAATAAAACACCCATTTTCATAGAATGCATAACAAAATACATTCAAGATTCGTGTGCATCTGCCTTTGTACTAAAAACTAATGCATTATACCCTTGGTAGCATTAATGAATGGAACTATCACAGGTTACACAACTAGCCTTTCAGAAGATGTTATTTACATAAAAACATCGTGGTAATTAAGAATTATGATTCGTCTGCCTAGTTTTTATGTCAATTTATTTTATTGGTAGTACATAAATCTAGTTACGACATATGTGCATCTTCAAAGAAATCAACAGATGGAAAAGCTTATTTACAAAATAAATACCTTTGCAGCACTGGAATCCTGCAATGGTGCCTCGTATCCATACTCCGGCATATCAACGGAAGGTTCTTCCTGGATACTAGACGGACTATTAACAGTAACTTTCGTCTGTGCATCAGTATGAATGTCCGAGATATTTACTAGCTTGAAGTACAGATGTGCTGTAAATACACACATCACTATGGAAACCATGCATGCCATGCAACTGACAGCCGTAAGGAATATGTTCACGCGCTTCACAGCCAACAGCTCGGCACGGCTGTCTTTGCAGCAGTTTGAGTATGTTTGAGCCATCGTTACCAACCTTGATCTTGAAGGCAACTCTTGCAATAATAGTTCAGTGCAAAACTCGAAGGGATACAAGATCTGGTCAAATTCCCCCCGTGGTTCGATTGTCCAGAATGACGACGGAGCCCTACCAGACTATCACGCTTGTGGTGACGTCTGGAGCTGCCCCTGGATAGATGTTTGCCGCACGGTGAGACCCGAGTACTGTTTACAAACAATACACACCTCGTACTATACCTTTATCTATGCACCTGTACAACGCGAGATTCTCGTGAACAAGGGGAACTGGCGATTTCTTAGAAAAAAATATTTACCCAAGCCCGTGAAAATTCTAATTTGAGCATTTGATAGTGCAACGTTTGATTTTGTTCCATTTAGTTGTATTCCTTACATAGCAAATTATTATATGTAAATCTAAAACGGGTTTCTGTATTGATACCCAGACAAGGAAGTGTCGCCATTTAGATAACCTTTCCAACAAATCAGTATATGAACCCATGTGATATAGGTTCGTGGAAAAGGTCTATATATTCCTTTAATAAAACACGAATAAACTCTCATTTAAATATACTTGTGATTACTTACTGCAATTAATTACATTTTCCCACAAGATTTGTCCCCCTTGATTTTTTGTTTATGTCGGGCATGTCATAAATTTGTCACCTAATAGCGTGTGTAAAAACAGTACGTACTTTCTTTCATTCCTCATTATGAAGGAATTTCACACTGAAATCATTGTTTCTTTCATTTGGCATTATCAAGGAATTTCACGCTAAAATAATGTTTTCTTTCATTGACATTATCAATAAATTTCATTCTAAAATCATGTTTTCTTTCATTCGAAATCAATGAATATCATGCTGAAGTTATTTTCATAACTCGAGCCCTGTTCATAACACTGCTGGATATTGTATGTTCTACGTGGAAAATATGACGCGGTTGAAGGTCACTGCCTTGCAGTTAAAGGTCACTGCCACGCGGTTAAAGGTCACTACCAAGCAAATATTGCACCTTAATTTGTACACCGGCAAATCAAAAAACATTTTCTCGGAGGTAGTATGTCGAAATAGAGACAATGATTAAAACACAATCTCTATTTCTCTTAGAATGAATCAATACACGTAATATGCCCTGAAAAATATGGAATAATGCATTTAAAGTTTGTTTAAAAATAGACTAAAGAATGGCTGGGCACTTTTTCTCGGAGGTAGTATGTCGAAATAGAGACAATGATCAAAACACAACCTCTTTTTCTCTTAGAATGAATCAATACACGTAATATGCCTTGAAAAATATGGAATAATGCATTTAAAGTTTGTTTAAAAATAGACTAAAAAATGGCTGGGCTGTAAAAATATAGGTTTCAAACAATCTTCGGTTGATCTGTCTATAGAGCATGTAGTTATTCGAATGACCACAGCTTACTTCGTAAGTATTGGTGTCAGCATACTTATTTATACTTTGGTTTAATTGTGATAGGTACTATTTTTTTCCAATCTACAGAAACATACAAGTTTTTGATTTCTTTACAAAGAATACAGGATGCATGGATAATCACGATTTTGTCGAGGCCTTCCGAATCCAAACAAAGAATGAAATGGTCATGTATATCGATAATTTCAATCGTACCTACTTCGTATAATGAGTAGTGAATATCAATGGTACATTCCCTTGTATAACGATTAGTGTATTTCAGTGATACATTCCCTTGTGTAATGAAGAGCATATTTCATTGGTACAGTCCCTTGTAAAATGAGTAGTGTAGTTCAATGGTATATTCCACTGTATAATGAGTAGTGTATTTCAGTGGTATATTCCATTGTATAATGACTAGTGTATTCAATGGTATATCCCACTGTATAATGAGTAGTGTATTTCAATGGTATATTCCATTTTATAATGACTAGTGTATTCAATGGTATATTCCATTGTATAATGAGTAGTGTATTTCAGTGGTATATTCCATTGTATAATGAGTAGTGTATTTCAATGGTATATTCCATTGTATAATGAGTAGTGTATTTCAATGGTATATTCCACTGTATAACGAGTAGTGTATTTCAATGGTATATTCCATTGTATAATGAGTAGTGTATTTCAGTGGTATATTCCATTGTATAATGAGTAGTGTACTTTCAGTGGAACATTCCTTTGCATAATGAGTAGTGTATATCAGTGGTACATTCTCTTGTAAAATGAGTAGTGTCGTCATTTTCTTCAAGATATTGCGTGAACTTGTGCTGGTTTGGGAAATACGTTATGAGCAGTAAACGAGAAATTTAGGTCAAATGTTGGTCAGCCTCTTTCATACAACTTTGGATCAGCCGTGGTCATTTTAAGTTGCCCACCTAAACCATACAGTGCTCACGTGTCTGAAGAAAAACGAAACAATGTATGAATGGTCAATAAATAAATATATAAATAAATAAATAGTTCCTTCTTGGATGACAGAGTGAGCGTTTCTCGTACAAACGTATGCACGATCGCCGTTTATGTCAGTATGGCTGCACGGTGTAACCCCCCTCCACGTGATATACACACACATACACACAGACACACAAGAGAAATATCAGTCAAAATCTTTGAAGCTTGTTTAAATACCGTAGTCTTTGTAGATTATTTTTAGAGGCGGCTGTACTGTAAATCACTATCTGTCTTGCTAATATCCTTACAACCAATATGCTGTACATCACTGTCTGTCTTGCTACTGTCCTTACAACAAATATGCTGTACATCACTGTCTGTCTTGCTACCTTCCTTACAACGAATATACTGTACATCACTGTCTGTCTTGCTACTTTCCTTACAACTAATATACTGTACATCACTGTCTGTCTTGCTAGTCCTTACAACCAATGTACTGTAAATCACTGTCATGCAACTGTCGTTACAACCAATATACTGTACATCAATATCTGTCCTTACCAACAATATACTGTACATCACTGTCTGTCTTGCTACTGTCCTTACAATCAATATACTGTACATCACTGTCTGTCTTGCTACTGTCCTTACAGTCAATATACTCTACATTACTGTCTGTCTTGCTACTGTCCTTACAATCAATATACTCTACATTACTGTCTGTCTTGCTACTTTCCTTACCACCAATATACTGTACATCACTGTCTGTCTTGCTACTGTCCTTACAACCAATATACTGTACATCACTGTCTGTCTTGCTACTGTCCTTACAATCAATATACTCTACATTACTGTCTGTCTTGCTACTGTCTTTACAACCAATATACTGTACATCACTGTCTGTCTTGCTACTTTCCTTACAACTAATATACTGTACATCACTGTCTGTCTTGCTAGTCCTTACAACCAATGTACTGTAAATCACTGTCATGCTACTGTCGTTACAACCAATATACTGTACATCAATGTCTGCCTATCTACTGTCTTTACAACTAATATATTGCACATCACTGTATACTCTGCTACAATCACTACGGCCAATATACTGTACATCACTGTCTGTCTTGCTACTATCTTTACAACTAATATAATGTACATCACTGTCTGTCTTGCTACTGTCTTTACAACTAATATAATGTACATCACAGTCTGCCTTGCTACTGTCCTTACAACTAAAACACTGTAAATCACTGTCTGTCTTGCTACTGTCCTTACCACCAATATACTGTATATCACTGTCTGCCTTTCTACTGTCCTTACAACCTATATACTGTACATCACTGTCTGCTTTCTACTGTCTTTACAACCAATATGCTGTAAATCACTGTCTTGCTATTGTCCTTACAACCAATATATTGTACATCACTGTCTACTCTGCTACTGTCGTTACAACTAATATACTGTACATCACTGTCTGTCTTGCTACTGTCCTTACAACCACTATACTGTACATCACTGTCTGCTTTGCTACAACCACTACGGCCAATATACTATAAATCGCCGTGTACCCGGCTTGAATCACCATGATATTGTCATTGCTACAAATACAATGTCAATAATTAATTATTATCGGACATAAAGTGTTATAGCATTTAGCAAGCAATCCAGTTTTCTCTAAATTTACTGACTGGGTAACATAATATGATGATCATTCTGAAGGTCTGTAACCATATGTGTATATTTGTCCCGGCCATATTATTAGTGTTGTACTCAACGTGTAAACACGTGCTCTTTGTGGTGTTACATTAAAGAAGAATTGCTTTGATTGAGGATTTATATATTACTGAGTTACTGCACAGGGTTGAAAATTTAAGGAAAAGGTACCCTATGACTTTCCTCACTGCTATTCCTTGTTATAAAAAAGCAAATGTTTATATTCTAGGGAGGTTTAAACTAACTACTTTTTTCTTTATTTTAATAACCGAATGACGGGAGTAGAATTTGGGTTTGAGAGTACACAGCTAAGGTTTACTTCTAATGCGTTGGGTTTGAGAGTGCACAACTAGGGTTTACTTTGGTGCATATCTCCTAGCAAAGTGCTAGTTACTGCCAGTCAATTTTCATCTTCTGTACTTCAGAAGTAAATTATTTGTTTTTAAGTAAGCAGATAACATTTTCTTGTTATAGTTTATTAAAATTTTCATCAATGCATTTTCAGAATATATTGCCTAAAATTTACAATTTTTAAATTTTGATGACGTACTTCAAGGACAAGACAAAGTTAGTGTCCATTGTGCTATCTCGAGTGCATTTCCCCAGCAGAAAAAAGCACTCATTTTATCAGCTATCTGCTGCGGAAAGTACATAGTTTTCCGTGTGATCGAAGTAATGTGAATCCAAGAAGAAGACATGTAAAGGTATGCTAACTCTCTCAACATTGTTGGAGTTGTACGGCAAACACCCTTGTACAACAAACACCCTTGCTGTCCGCATTCCAAACTTCCAACTTGTGCTTCAAAAGTACTGTAGTGGTTGGACACAAGTACTGTCAACTTTCTTTTTTTTTCATGATTTTGCTATAAAGAAGAACATGTCGCAAACTTTTTTACAAAGTTCTCGTTAAACAGAGGTGAATAATTCTGACTTCAGATATGAAAACACGCTCTTTGAACTGATGGAAGATTGTATTTTAAAGATATATGAATAGTTCTGGCTTTCAAATATGTAAAGCATCCACGCTAAACTAATGGAAGATTGCATTTGCACGAAAACCAGAGAAGCTCTTTACAAGTTGTATTTCGTTATAGTACCACATAACGAGGCTGCATAGTTTTTAAACTGAAAATTGAAAATTGCTTATTTCCCTTAAAATCTACATAAATTAAATCAAGAGATTATACATCAGGCAGCTTTCAGATAGTTACCAAAAGTTAATAGTTTTAGCATTCAAAGGACCGCAAACTATTTGGATATGCCAGAAAGAACATTTGTGGTTAATGTATTTCTCTGGAAATTAGCATCCATTACTTAGCCGTTCAAACGCCATGGCGGCATAACGCCGTACCGATACGTAATAAATGGATGTCGCTTGCTTGCGCTTCGATATTCTGCATTCGTCAAGAATAAATGGTTCGTACTATTTGAGCTTTAGTCGTAATGTATTTTTTATTTTCAGTGTCAGGAAAATGTTAAAATCTGTTAGTTTTGTATGTGTGTGTGTGCGTAAAATTAGCTACCTTCCAGGTAGACCCATTGACATGTCTATTTACTCCAACCCTAGTATTTGGTTCAACTATGAGGTTATGGAGCATCTCCAAAAGAGGGAGGGCACATGGAAAACTTGTTTTTCCATAACTCTAGCATTATAGACGGTTAATAGACAGTTATATTTATTTGACCTACGTGAGTGTACAGTTACTGTTTTATTGCTATAAGAAAGGCAATGTATTTTCGGAAGCAGAAAGCTTTTGAAAATAACCACTAATGTTTGTGCAGAAAGTACGCTTGAAATTGCATAAATGTAACTAAATTTGAAAATAAAAGAATGAAATGTACTTCACGGTGTATTCATTACTATTTTACGAAAGTGCTATTATGCAATTTAAAATATCAGAAATCGTGAAATTTATCGACTCCATTTTAATATTTATTTACTTACGCAGCTACGAAAGTGAAGATTCGCTTGCAGAGCTAGCTATCTTCTGAGAGATACGTAGCAGAAGTAAGTTCCAGCTTTGTACTCTTAAGCAAGTTTCATCCCACATCACTCAGATATCAGAATAATGAAAACTGGAAATTCTTCTCATTTTTCCTTAGATATGATTCTTGACTTTTATATAACAGTTATTAACAGTGGGGGAGATTCTTTATTAATAGTGGGGGAGATTCTTCGAATATATTTTCAATAATTATTTTAACCCTATTCAAAATTACAACAAAAAAAATAATTCCGGAGCATGAACATTTACAGCTAAATTGTTGACTGATCTGTTTCAAAAGCATTTTTGCAGATTTGAAACGTTGCCAGTGTCTTTAACGCCAGACATTACCTTTAAAACAATCCCGTTTGGCGTTCCCAGTTGAAATAATCCATTATGATATCTGTTAAATGTTGAAATGTAGGCATAGTATAATTATGTAGATCCATATCTCTATTTTCTACCATTTATATTCTTGAAATTCCGCTCTAGATTCTGGATGGTTTAGCAAGACCTTCCCTGACAAAAAGAGAATGATTTACATGTTTACTTGCAAATAATGATAACGCTTTTTTAAAGAGTGACACTTAGCATATTAAGTTAAAACTCATTGATCTTGACGGCGTACAATATCTTCCATAATTTGGGCGGAGTTCAAACACACCGTATATGGTTGAATGGATACATTCAGTGATGATTATTAAATGTTGTCACACAAATCATATGCAAGAAATCTTAGATCATTCTATTTAGTGTTCATTTCAATGTCTGCTGTCAATCATAGCTCAGTCGACACTTAGGTTAGATCATTACTTAACGCCTGTCTGCACAGCGACAAGATCAAATTTTACTCTTTGATTCCAACGGCAACTTAAGCTAAATATCAAATTTGTCCATTAGAAGGGTGTTTGTGTGTGTGTGTGTGTGTGTGTGTGTGTGTGTGTGTGTTGGGGGGGGTTTGGGTTCAACTTTTAACGTAGCTTTAACAATTTGAGTCCTAACACTAACCTCTTAATGCTGAGCGCTAAGCGAGGCAGCTGCTAGATCCATTTATATGTCTCTGGTATAACTCAAACGGGGTTCTAACGCGCAACCTCCCACATACGAGGCGAGGCATCAATTAAGCTACCGGAGCGGTTGTCCATTAGAAGGAATAAATGTACCATTATCCGAGGTTTCAGGGGAAGAAAGCCAAGGTTACCCGAAAATGATTATTGTCTACTTGTTTATCATCAAGTCAACACATACCCGGTCGCATAATGCGTATGCAAAACAAGCATAATGTATCGACTACTCTGGGTCTGTGTTGTTTCCCATTTGGGTAAACGTTACACATTGGCACGCCAGTATGGTAATGATCACTGATGTTGTCGATTTCAGCAAGTGTTGTAACTACCCGGAAAACTTTGGTCTGAGAACTGCTCAACGTTGAATTTTTCAACAAAGTGTTGATAGAAGCAACAACATTGATGATAGTCGTCATGAGGGTCGAATATTTTTAGGTTTTTAAATTCATTTTCATTGCATTGAGGCCAAGCAGATAGCTCAGATTATCTGGTTTTGTAAAACATTTATTTATTTATTTATTCATTTATTTAGTTATTTATTTATAGGGGGATGATGGTGAAGTAGAAAAAGCAAATACTTAGCATGGAAACCAGATACACTTAGATTTTATGCCTCAAAAATGGTGATCCCTACCATTATTATCAATGATGAGGACATATTTTGTAGCCAGCGTACCATTATTAAGTTTTTGCAATCATCGACGTTTTGTTTATTTCTTTTTACATTTGTATTATTTATTTGCTTGTTCTAACTCAGATGCATAACTTAGCATTCAAGTCAATTTTTGTCACACATAATAGTTATTAGTTTATGTGAGAACGTTTAATATATGTCTTTGGAATCACCTTTCAAATTATTAGCGTTTTACTAGAACTGTTTGCACCAAGAAATCTCTGGCCAAGATTATTGGGAAAAAATCTCATGTTGAAACAAAGTTCATGATGAACGGTTCAATGCAGGATAGTAAATGCTTTTGTTCTGCAGGCGATATTATAACGAATTATACAATTGGATATAACAAGCTGTATCATTACGAAATAACAAAATCAATAACACCAAATGATATGTCCATGTGTAACCAAATGCAATGAATCTCGAAACGTAGAAGCATACTACAAAATATCACGAAGCAAAATCGGAATTAAACTCAGAACTAAAAATTTAAAAGGGCACAATAATTAGATGTATGAGATCAATTATTAATATACATTGAATCTGTTTTAACTTGTATACAAATTTTGCGAAGATTACTGAAACGGAAGATACTGTGGAAACGAGTTTAAGATCTCGACTTGCCTTTAATGTGTTATCCCGCTACGGCTTCTGTGCCTTCTAATAAGGGCCGTCTTATTGTTAAGGGATGTCTTATTGATAATAAGGGATATCTTACTGATGATAAGGGTTGTCGTATTGATAATAGGGGATGTCTTCTTGATAATAAGGGATATCTTATTAATAAGGGATATCTTGTTGATAATTCGGGATGTCTTATTGATAAGGGATGCCTTTTTAACAAAAAGGGATGCCTTATGATAAGGGAGGTCTTGTTGATGATAAGGGATGTCTTACGAACGAACTGCAAAGACGGATATTGAAGACGTTGTCAGTTAGTTGCTCTTGTTGTCAGGGAATCTTAGTTTTTGTTTTCGCTTAAGTGTTATTTTTATAATCATTCGGCTTTTTCTAGAGTAATTATATATTACTCTTCTCGGGTATGCAATATGGGAGGATATAATATCTATCTGTCTGTTCGTAAACAATTTTGTTTCATATTATCACTGTCAAGCCAATCCATGCATGTCGACCAAACGTGATGCACATGTCAAGCAAACTAAGTAGAAAGGCCTTCTGATGCTTAGATTATTATGCATTCAGTAGAATATTTGTTACCATAGAAACAATGTGTAGCGTAAGTAGTATCAAAGTTGACAGCGCTTGACCAGAGGGTACTTTTGTTAGTAGTGTTTACATATACGAGGTACAGAGAAAGCGTAATATCTATTTCATGCTATACCGTAAATTACTGGATTTTTCCAAGTAAAATGCGATAATTCACAGGAGTGAACTACGAGAAATAATTTCACTTCCGCGTCGTTAACCAGATAACCGTGAAATTCAAATAAATTCTTAGATGCTTATTTGGCCGAGTGGTTAGGATGGACGTTTCCCGTTTTAGACGGCTCTAATTCAAATCCATCAAAGCGCGAATTATATTTTTTTAAATAATGTGATATTTTACTTTGAATTGGGAATGAGAATTATCAAATTTTTTCATTTTCTGTTTTTATAATCACAACACATAGGAAATCATAAATGGTACACCGCTGACATCGCTAGGGATCCACTAAGCAATATGTTACTTCAATCTGTTAAGCAGAACATCTTCCTTACCATTATTTCATCTAGCGGGTGAAAAACGTGTATATATGTGCTATTCACTCCTGTCAGGAAAAATTCTTTATATCTTTATATAACTAGATGACTCTTGTTTATTTACACTGATTACAAATACCGTGTGTGTGCATATATATATATATATATATATATATATATATATATATATATATATATATATATATATATATAAAGAACATATTTCAAAATTTAATACATCTGCAACCATGTTACTAATGACTAAGATTGCATTCCAATTCCCTGTTGTACTCCAGATACATTTCTGAAATTTTAATCCTAGCCTTAGGCCTTTGGGATAATTATATTAGACCTATGGGATAATTATATTAGACCTATGAGATAATTATATTAGAACTATGGGATTATTATATTAGACCTATGGGATATTTATATTAGACCTATAGGATAATTATATTAGACCTATGGGATAATATATTAGACCTATGGGATAATTATATTAGACCTATGGGATTATTACATAGGACCTTTGGGATAATTATATTAGACCTATGGGATTATTACATAGACCTTTGGGATAATTATATTAGACCTATGGGATTATTGCATAGGACCTTTGGGATAATTATATTAGACCTATGGGATAATTATATTAGACCTATGGAATTATTACATAGGACCTTCGGGATAATTATATTAGACCTATGGGATAATTATATTAGACCTATGGGATTATTACATAGGACCTATGGGATTATTACATAGGACCTTTGGGATAATTATATTAGACCTATGGGATTATTACATAGGACCTTTGGGATAATTATATTAGACCTATGGGATTAATACATAGGACCTTTGGGATAATTGTACTATACCTATGGAATTATTACATAGGACCTTTGGGATAATTATATTAGACCTATGGGATTATTACATAGCACCTTTGGGATAATTATATTAGACCAATGGGATTATTACATAGGACCTTTGGGATGATTACATTGGACCTATGGAATTATTGCATTGGATCTATGGGATTATTTGCTGTGCAAATAGAAAACCGTATACCTCTACTAGTGTTAATTGGCCTAACATATACAATATACTTAAACTGCATATAATGCTGAAAGTACTTCACTCAGCTGGGATTACTACAGAGTATTTAATTTTAAACTATTTACTTAGATGCCATACATGTTTTTGAAGAGCAAAAATATGCATTACACTTGCGGGTGAAAGATACCACAGTTGCGAGAACCGGAGTCGCAGGCAACAAAAGGCAAAACAATTACTAAACACGTTTTGCAATTCAGAAATGAGTCATTATGTACGATATCTTTAACTTCTTTTTTTTTCAAGTATTAATAACACATGTTCAGTTTCAATACATTTAATTGCCTTTTTGTTTTTCCTACAAATAACGTGTTGCAAGACATAGTACATGCTATTTCGGCAATTTTCGCTGCTTCAGATTTGTTTCAAAACGGACGTGAAGACTTGAATTTAAACTATGAGAAACCTTCACACTGTTCTGACGATAGTCTGCATTTAAACGAAACATTGCTCGGACAGATTCCCATCAAGGTTGATATAAATCGAGGGCGCTTAAAGCATCTTTCAGAAAACCTGATCGTTTAATAAGTTTTGTATTAAAATAAGTAAACAACATTTGCAAACACGAAGAAAAATAATGCTTAGTCAGTGAATTTGTCTTGCAATTGCTTGACATTTACTGCTACGTTAAAAATAATATGGACAATCAGTGTATCAGACATAATAGTGAAGCGCAACGAAAGCACTGACATCTAGTCACAGTGTTTTCAAACTCTGTCTAGTTCTAACGCCATACCAGCTGAAATAATACGAACGAACGCACAATTGATGTCACGCGTCTCTCTATACGCATTGATTTTTTTATTGGGTCCGACATCGATGGATAACACAATTTTGATTAGGTCAGACATGGATGGATAGTACAAATTTTGATTGGGTCCGACATCATGGAAAACGTAATTTTAATTGGGTCAGATTTCGATGGATAACACAGTTTTGATTGGGTCCGACATCCATGGATAACACTATTTCGACTTCAGCTGTATTGTTTTATGTACTGTCAATGAATACAAGAGACATATAGATAAACAAAGTATTGCATTTTTGCGTTTGTTCCATCATCATTATATTAGCTACTTTTAAAGTAGACCCCTTCACTAGTTTGTACCTCCAGCAGGAGCATGCACAGCTAAAACGATGACTTATTTGTTTCCAAAGCATTTCTGCAAACTTGAAGAGTTGCCAGTGAATAGCATACCAGGGCGTACTAACTCGTTAAAGCTCTGTTGGTGCTCACAGTTGAAGTAATCCATGTGTTGATAAAGAAGATCCATATTGTTTTGCTATCTCTTCCTTGTAGTTGCAATTCAGTGTAGTTTCTGCATGGTTTTGGCAAGATCTTAGCAATTAAGAGGGTCATAATTACCATGTTTTTGAATAGTGACATACGATTCCTCACATACATTTTTCCGGTTGAATGGTTTCATTTATTTTTTAATAGTAAATTGTGGCACAAAACAGATATACATGCCATTCTGCTTAGTGTTGATTTCAAAGTATGCTGTCAATCATACTGAGACATACCATTAGGTACATATCAATTAGCACCTGTTTGCACAACCGGAGCAAGAAAAATATAATCAAATTTTATCGTAACGCCAAGGCGATCTAAACAAAAAGTGTTTCAGTTGTGCCTTATCGACGCAAGAACCCATTTGTCTATCATTTTGCACACTTTGTATTGCTATATCTCTTGTTGCGAGTTCCCTTCGTGATTCTAACAGAAAAACCGTTATGTTTGCAAAACTTTACATTACTAATTCTAAAGAAACAAACATTTAATTTTATTATGTTTCAACTAGATTACTTCAGCTTGTTGCGGATGTTGGAAAATATTTTATATTGACCTTAGAAATCGATGAACTATAACTACATCTGTTATTTTATGTAAATTTATGTAGGCACATATTATATCCCGGATATTTCATTGTTATATTAGTAATTATAGGCTATTGGGTGACTAATAAGCAAATTTAGAGAATTATTTAAAAGAAAATATGTCGGTTGAAAAAAAATAATTTTATTTGTGCATGGCTGTCTTTTTCTAGGCTTCTTGGTTTAAACCGCTTGGTTTTTAATGTTCCAAGGCGGCGTAACCAGTAAGATTCAAACTGGAGTTCCGAAAACAGGAAAGAAAACGTCTTTCTGCTTTATTAGCTTGTCTTGTCTATGGTTTGTATTTGTCTTTGAAAAGAAAGACTCATTAAGAGTCAAAAGCGCTCAGGCTAGTTTAGATACTAGTTTTGTACTGTTCATTGTCAGTTTATTGCATTTATAAAAATACCCAAAGAATATAGCTGCCATCGCATAATGCGCATGTAGAAATGGTTTGCACTCTTCGTTTGAAAGCAGAAGTAGAACAAAGAGTGTAGACCCTATTCTACCAAGGATTATTTGCATTAACTGGTCTGCTGGGTCTATGTCGTTCTCAGGTATTTGTTAGACACGCATAATGCTTCAACTGGTCTGAGTCTATGTTGTTCTAGGTTAGGTATTTGTTAGATAGACCACTCCGGTTCCTCGCTTGGAGCTCAACATTAAGAGGTTAGTGTTAGGACTGGTCGGCCTGGTGTCAGGATAATGTGACTGGGTGGGACATGATGCTACATATCTGAGACATGGTACCCCAGTGCTAGATATCACAATAAACTGTCGTACTGCAGACACTGTAGCAATCTGATTGAATTTTTTTAAAGCTACTTTAAAATCCAAATCACACACACACACACGAACGCACGCACACACATACATTTGTTAGATACGCATACGCAAGTATGGTAACTATCCCTGCTAGAAACGTAATGATTTTATAAACTTCAGTGTCTAATGATTTTATCGACCTCAGTATCTACTGATTTTATGGACCTCAGTGATCTAATGAGACGCAACAACTAAAACTTAACACTTCTCAAGTTTTAAACGACATCGAAGCAAGAGCACTTATGAGAATCTTAATGCGGAACTAAGATTTTCAGGTTTTACACGCATTTCAGTTCAAGGAAGGAAAGCCGGTGGCCTAGCAGCGATCGGTAAAGGCGACCGCTTTGGACCACTCGGCTAGCCGGGACCCTCCAATATTTTTATTTTTCTGTCCTAGATAATATACGTATGTTTAAAGACCAGAATCAACTAAAACAAATAGCAACCTTAATTATTCTATTTGAATTCCCAAAGTTAAATCATGTAAAAATTCCTTCTCTATATATGTATAGATGTGTGTGTGTGTGTGTGTGTGTGTGTGTGTGTATGTGTGTGTGCATATATATATATATATATATATATATATATATATATATATATATATATATATATATAGAAAGAATACAAATCATATGGCAAATAACAGTCCTTTCAAGTGCACTGGATCCAGCAAGGGATCACGTGTGTCAAGGATTAAGATAAATGCAATAAACTGACAACGAACAGTGAAAAACTAGTATCTAACTAGCCTGAGCGCATTCGACTCTTAATGAGTCTTTTTCAAAGGCATATACAAAACATAGACAAGACAAACAAATAAAACAGAAAAACCGTAGTGTTTGCAAAACTTTACATGCCTGTTTCTACAGGAATTACACATTTAAATGTATTATGTTTCAACTAGTTTATATCAACTTGTTGCGGATACTGGGAAATATTTGTATTAACGTAGAAATCGATGAGCCATAACGCCATCTGTTATTTTGTGTACATTTATGTAAGCACAAATTACATCCCGGATATTTCATTGTTATAGTCGTAGTTGTAGGCTATTAAGCAAATTTAGAGAATTTTTCTAAAGAAAAATGTGTCGTCTGCAAAAGATAGTTTTATTTGTGCATGGCTGTCTTTCTCTAGTCTTCTTCGTTAAACCGCGTGGTTTCAATGTTCTAAGGCGGCGTATCCAGTAAGATTCCTTTTCTTTCCTGGTTTCGGAACTCCAATTGGGGATGTTAGCAATTGCAATAAGGGTTATATATATATATATATATATATATATATATATATATATATATATATATATATATATATATATATATATATATACCACATACATTAAAAAATAACATGCATTTAAAGTGTTGGTATAAAGCAATTTGATATACCAGTACTATTGGTATATCAAATTGTGATCCGCCCATGGCGCAATAATACGCATACATAAACATTCTTGGAACTGTGTGATGTTGGGTCTATTTCTATACATCAATGATGATTTTCCATTCATTAATCATTAGTGACGTACGAAAATAACGATAAAAAGTAATAATAATCCCCGTTTTCTAAATGAATTTAACATGGTACACAATTTAATCGCAATCCTTTCTTTTTCCGTTTCCCCCTCCCCTCTCATGCCCAAGTGACAAAATATACTGAAATCTGGAGTGAGAGAGAAAAAGAAATTGGGTAGGATACAAAACATTGAACTGAAACTGCACCAAGTAACTGACAATATCGTTCTTCATAACGGTATGTTTACATTTCCCTTGGGACCTGTCTAAAGTGTTTATATTATCAATGATACAAAGTTGCAAATGCAGGTCGAAACAGTAAGTCTTGGTTACGGGCCACACATATGTAATGTATTTAAGGCTTTGTTGATGTTGTTATTGTTTCTTAAATCTATTATAAGGTTCTAAACATTGATTATTATTATTAATTAAATATGAAAATATTCAAAGGCCTCTCTCTCTCTCTCTCTCTCTCTCTCTCTCTCTCTCTCTCTCTCTCTCTCTCTCTCTTTTGACCATCGTATCAAGATAAGGGCGAAAATCCATGAAAAGACGAGAATAGACGATTTTCGCTTGTGTAATACCACAACGTCTCTGGACCTATGAAGAATGATGGTAAATGTTAAGTTAAACCGACCAAAGGAAAAGAGAGAGAGAGAGAGAGAGAGAGAGAGAGAGAGAGAGAGAGAGAGAGAGAGAGAGAGAATTTTTATGGTCGGTAGTAATGTTAATTAAAGCGGAATAATTACTTAGATCAACTTTAAATATATTAAAATATTTTAATTACCTCTTGTTGGTTCGTCGTTCAGCTTAGATTCTATTCCACACTAATTTCCTTGCGCCTGTACGTCAATGCATTGATGAGCGTTCAGTATTCAAGAATCTGTGTGTCTGTAGGCCTAGTGGTCTACTTTCTTCATTAAAACCATCTTTCATGTATAGATCATAAGTGTAATTTATACTGATTTAATCAATGGAATAAAAATAGAAACTAAAAAATGAAAACAATCAACTTATCAATATGAAAAGGTGATTGTGAATAGGCACAAAAAGACAGAACTACATTTTGTAGCGGACACACTCGGCAGGGATGTGAGTTCATTCACCCAGTCAATACACAGTTGCCTCTCGTCAATCTAACTCCGTTCAAATGGCAAATATTTGTATTTGTATGTGATATAAATAAAATATATGTATAGTATGTACGCTGTATCAATGATATACCACTCATTGAATAAATTTTTCATTGACAGGAAACTCGGCAAGCCTCGTTTCCTTTTAATGAAAAATTTATATATCTCGTGGTATATCATTGATACAGCGTACATACTATATATATATATATATATATATATATATATATATATATATATATATATATATATATATATATATATATATATATATATATATATATATATGTAT
>JAECUM010023860.1:0-11923 GCA_016617855.1 Megalonaias nervosa | reverse complement strand
AAAGGGGAAAGAACACCTCGCTGCCTCACCCCATTAGTCACATGGAAAGCGCTGGATATTACAATTCCCCATCGCACATAGTACAACTGTTCGTCATACTAGTTGACTAAAGTATGAACTATATAGACAGGTATTTTAATATCAAGCAATTTTTTTAAAGAGTGTCCAATGATTGACCCTATCAAATGCCTTACTAGCGTCTAAAAAGCATACAAACACTGGGCTGCCATGTTCTACATATTAGCTGACAGTTTCCTTAAAGGCATATAGGTATAAATCTGTTGAATGTTGTTTTTTTTTTAAACCAAACTGATTTTTGGAGATTGTGACTTCACATCTTTCTAGTATGATGCATTCAAATATCTTTGAAATAATGGTCGTAAGAGCTATAGTTATTTCTGTCCGCCAGGATACCAATTTTGCTTTCCAGTAGCGGTATAATTGTAGCTTTTGTGAAATTATCTGGAACAAAGTTATGTGCAAACATACAATTAAATATAATCATCAAAAGCACAAGAAATCTAGTATCTGAAAATGTAAAATGTTCCACACACATACGCACACACACACACACAAAATCTGATCCTGGACATTTACCTCCTTTTTGTCTTGTTATTTTACGTTGGATCTCAAATAGTGTGATTACCTCAATACTGAAAGAACACGCTTCTTATTCGATTCATTTTTAGCACTATTGAGTAAGTCCTCAAAATGATTTTTCCACATGTTGCATATATTATTTTCACCATGGTTCCCCATCAATGCAAATTGGTAGTTTATTGGAAGTTGTCGTAGTATTTTGTTTAACTTGCTTCCAGAATTCACATTGGTCGAAATTTTCAAATTTTTGTCCTATCGAGTCTGCTCTATGTTTTACTTCCTCCTTCTTACATAATTTAAGAGCATACTTAAATTGTGCTCTTGTTTGGCGCATTTGGTTACTGACATGGCCTTGACGAGGTTTGCCGTTATCACGCCACATAAGGTAAACATTTCGTGCAACGTCGTGTATGCGTGGGAATTGTTCTCTGAGTCAAGTTTGCATAGTGTCACAAAGTATTGTTTCGACTTTTTAATTATTCTCCTAATTAACCCAACGCAGTCACATACAGACAAATCTTTGAGAAAACTAATTCTTTCTTACGGTTTTAACGTGATGATTTCTCACGGAGATACTAATTATGTAGATTAGAAGACGACTATAAGTAGAAATTATCTTTTCTTCCAATAGTTAGTATGATTCACCTAGCAAATGACAAGTGTTAAGTTCCTGAACGTTAACCCCATCCATATGCACGTGCAGGCGGGAAAACTTTCGTTTTGCTCATTTGCCAATCAGCCATATTGTATCAAAGATTTGATCCTTTCTGCAGGTACGTTGTTTAAATTTTTTCCTGGCTAAAATTAATATTTATTACTTTTATTGTAGATCTGATAAAAAAGTATTGCAAGAATGTGGTTTATTTGTAATATTTCTTGACATCGATCTCTGTTGTTTGTCGCATGAGCATCAATCACAAATGGAACAATTGTCAAAGGGAACATGTATATATTTAAAGAACACTGTTTCAATATGTAATTAATTAACAGGCAAGTTCGTAGTTCTTATTTAATTTTTTTTCATTTTAATTATTCATTAGATACTTTTCTGTCTAAAAATATGTACCATGCATCTTACCATTGAGCCATGTTGTAGTGAAGATGTGGTCTTTTGCCGCGACGAAAACCAGTCTTGTTTTCATAGCTATGTTGCAGAGATAGTCACGCAATAAAATTACAGTCAGTCATTTGAAATCGTGTAACGTTATTTCGAACCCTGTGACAACATTATACTTGGTTTTGTGTCAAAAATATTTCATTGAGGTTTTAAGCTTGAGGGTGTATTTGGTGAATTTACTTCAAAGTCATGTGTACATACGATAGGTACAATGCAATTTCATTTTGTGTTTAAATTATTCATTGATCAGAATACTGACTTTTATATATCACCGATACAGGAAATAAATAATTAGAACTGATGCTAGTCAAAATACACCGTCAGTACTCCCCTATAAGTCTAGTCAAACCACAAACAACAAATATCTTTATCTGCCGTAGCATAATGCGCCTGCATATCAGGGTCTATACTGTTTGTTCTACTGCTTACTCCTAACAAACTGCACAGATTCAGGTCTGCCGGTGCATTATGGGACGGCAGATCTGAGTCTGTGCAGTTTGCAGTTGGACTCGTCTTATAAGCGAGTACAAATGGTATTTCATATTATCTCTAACCTTCGGTTTTTGAAAGGAATTTAAAAAAATTGGTTTGTGGCACATTATCAATGCTCCCTCTTTATAGTGCATTAGAAGCCTTATACTGATGTATGTTATAGCGAGGCTGTGTCCTAACTGTGCATCAAAACATAAACAGAATTTTATATGATGTTCAATCACATTTATAATTGGCTGAAACAAGCCAAGAATTAACATGACGTGAAATAAAGTAGCAGTTATAACAAAAATTTTATGAATTTAACGGGATATAATAAAATACATGTGTTATAAAAGGTTCATATGTATACTGAATGGCTTAATAGTGAGGGAATACTCAGAATGTATGTTATATCTGTAGGATGGCAGCTGAAACAATGGAAGGGGTCAAATGGCCAGATACAAAGCCAGAAAGTCTGCAGAACCTGTGTGTCGTCTATGTGGTGAACAACGTACGACGGATTGTGGGATCAACAGCATACAAATTAATGAGAACTGGCAACATTACACTGTCACATGTACTTGGCAATCAACTCCTGGATTACCTTATGAATTGTTGCCTACCAGACATTTCATATTTCAATAGAAACCAGACTGAAGATATTCGGATTTTTTTCAACAAGAACTTTGCCGACATCAGTAGGATAGATCTGCATAGCTGTAACATTCAGACACTAATCTCGTTAGGTGTACTGGACGCCTTGAAAGAGCACCGACTGAATGAGATCGTATTGCGCTGTGCTCTATCGGAAAATGAAGTGGATGCCTTCACCTCTCTCATTCAAAGTCAGGTAAACTCGCTTAAAAAACTCGCAATTCCAGATACTCCAGGTGACACTCTTAGACAGATATTCTTTTCTGAGGAGGAAAATCATCTCCAACCGTCAGTCAGAGAGCCAGATGTTTTTAGAGATTTGACCGATCGTCTGTCTTCAATGACTACGTTGGAGTCCAGTAGCCAGCACCCTTTGCCTAGCCAAAAGATGTTAATCTTTCCCAATCTGACTTTTTTGTACTTGTATACATACGATCTCACGAGGATTTCATCTTTTGGAGATGTCTTGCTGAAGCACAAAACTTTGTCATCATGTGGAATATTTATAACTACACCCCTCCAGGATCAGCCCCATCTTCGCATGGAGCCTATCCCAAGCAAGTTTCTCGAGTCACTACCCCACCTGACAAATTTAAGTTCCCTGTGCTTGGTACAAATTAGCATGCGCACAGATGCTTTCGAATATCTCGCTGCCCTTCAAAACTTAAGGTACGTTGCACACACACACACACGCACACACACCTTTTACAGTGTGCGTCATACTTCTTGATTCAAAACTATGCAGGAAAAGGTCCACAGGCTGGGCACGGAATTGGCAGTTGCAACTTCTCAGTCAATTGTACGAATCAGGTATGTTTCTGTTTGACAGCAATAGCCGAGGTGGTCTGAATGGGATGCTGGTTATCAGTTGGACTCTAGTCATAATTAAGTTTTCTATATAATATCTAAATTTATTTCTCAGTACCGAACTTTGCATTGTGTCCAAATGATAATAAATCATATCTTATTCTAAAGTACTTTCAAAGATGAATTCACATTGAAGCTCTTGTTATAGATTATCCGGCATTTTTTTATTTTTTTTTTACAAGCTGGACTATTGATAATTTCTACATACGGGCTACAACAGGCTTGACGCTCATATCCGGTAGGTGAAAACTTTTGGTTTGCTCAGGTCTTTTTCTTCAACCTGCTTTACAGGAGTCTAATTTCGTCATCATATAATTTCTCAAAATGAATCTGGGAAAATCTTGTGAATACATTTAAACCTGTTATCGGTTATCAATATAGTTTTAAACAAAAATAGCAGGCTAAGATGACTGTCTTCGTTATCAAAGAGAGGACTAAAACAATAAAACACTTACTGAAATGAGTCAGATCGCGGTGTTTGATTGGCTGAATGCCAGTGTTGACGTCAGTGTGAAATTATCAAAAAACAAAGCACCTTGCATTGGTGTATGTTTGCTAAAAACTCATGACCTCTGTCGTCATGACGAAATCTGTATTTCCCAGGAAACTCATTTTATCATATTTATGTATATATGAATCAATCATTAGTGCCAATCATTTTATTTGGCTTATTTTTTTTTTAGAAAGGCTTGCATTTGATGTAAGCAATTAATTGAATAAAAATATTAGTAAATGTTTAAAGATAAAGAAGAATGTATTGTGTAACGGTAGTTATTGAGAATTTAAAATTTGGTGTTTTATTATTTATATGCACAGTATGTTTCATCACAATGATTTTTTAAATGTTCACCATAATTCAGAATGTATTATTAAGATGTCTGTCATCAGGTTCATTTCCACAGGCAAGCTGCATAATCTTGTATGATATATTTACATTTACCTGTCTATTTATCAGTCAGTATTGACAGATCATATATGGACTCTTTCGGTAACCTTGTTATCTCCCTCTCGTATCAAGTATTTGCAACATCGGGTAGGTAATTATGCTACTGCTGTCGTCACCAACGAATCAGTCTTTGCCAAGTGTTTTATATTTAGTTATGTTTTGCTTGAGTGATTTCTAGCTCCTCTCACAGTATACTATGGGGGAAAGGACTGGGGAAATAGATATGTATACGGCGACGCAATGAAGAAAATCTTTCCCTCTTTCTTTCTCAAACAATATAGCACACACATATAACACACACAATACAATAGATTGATCCTTGGTCAAGATCACTAAAATTTAGGAACCATGATATAGAAACCAGCCACAAGACCTGGTTTCTGAGGAAGGAAGTAGATGTCATAAAGAAATATACTGGGAAAGAAAACAAAGGGACCAGCTCCAGGGATCTTGTGAGTACGACCACTATAAATTAACAAAATGCAAATAGCAAAGAGCAACCCCTGAACTACAATAATAAATACTTTGCTTCTTTCAAATTCTTTTTATTTTTGTTACAGAAAAATAAACCTACACTATGGGGGATACAGAAACTCCTTAAAGCCTTTAAAATTTTTGGATGGCAAGGGGTGGGGCACTTCAAAGGCCGATAGCTTAACATAGCTAAAGGACGGAGAAGTGCCCACAAATAAAACAGTATACAGTTCATCGTTCATAAATAACTTCGATAAACGGTCCAGCAATTGTGGAACGTGATCAGTGGATTATAGATCAATATGACTTAAAATACGCAATGAAAAAATGGAATGCAGTGGAAATAAAATACGCAGCAGACAAATGGAAAGCAATGGAAATAGAATAAGCAATGGAAATTATTTTTGTTTTTAATATTTTCATTTAAAAACTCAAAAGAAATATCTGTTTGAATTGCACAACAGAAAACTTAATTGATTTTCAAAACTGACAATAATAATTGTAATAAACGCGCCCTTTTGAGAGAATATGCAATAGTCGTTCGCAAATGGAAACTATCACATTTAATAATGTTCATTGCCCAATTTTTTGATAATATAAAGCTTTAATGCAATGGAAACAAATTTTGTTTGTAAACGATTTGTTTAATTAAGGAAGGTTAACAGAAGGATTTCATCATCAGAAGCATATTCTAAGCATTTTTCACAATATAGAACATAATCATGAATGAAGGTTCATAATTGACTTACTTAAATAAAATGCTACTTTCAACATTCAGTTTAATTGTAATTTGTATTTTTGTTTTTATGTTTGTATTGTTATTGTTGTTGATTTGCTTAGGAATTGTGTGTTCACTATTTTATTATTCCCAAATTATTTTCTTCTTCTACATTAAAAAAAAAAAAAATTCAATTGCAAGTATCTGCAGAGATTATACAAATACCCTTTGATATATAATTATATCCATTGTGCCTAACAATTATTCGTTAATTACCTTATCACGCATTTATTTAGGGCGTTTTATCAGAAAGTCTGCCCATGGCGAGAACTATAATTTCATTCACTTCATTCTGTTTTGCAATCAGTGAATGATGACCAGCGGCAATACTCACCAGAAATGCTTCTAGCGCAACCTCCATACGCGAAAGAGCTTGGAAAGAAGAGCAAATAATGAAGTTACCGAAAAGGGCTATACAAATAGCACTATTTTTAAATTATTGCATTATTCATATTCTCTGTGAAGCTAACAGTTAAGAAATAAATATTGATGCAGTTAGAATTTTTATTTGTATTTTGTGATTTTCATAAAATATTAGCAATGATTAAAAAATGTGACATTATCTAAAAGTCCGTCAGTAAGCTTATACTCAATATAATTTGCATTTAAGCCATTTGGATCTGTCATTTTGTACCATGGAGGATGGCGAAGACATGGAGTCCAGTCACATTCATCTGGTGAATTTGGTGCAGCGACTCCCCAAGCTGGTGTCCCTTGATATTTCATATACTAGATTTGGAGGAATCGTCCAGAGTTTGAAAACACATGGGTAAGTTTAAACCAAATTTAAAATCTGCACCCGGTATACAAATGCCCACTAATTAGCTTAGCTTTTCATTTCAGCCAGCAGCTTGGAAACAAATAATGACGACAGAATTCATTTAAGCTGTGAAACGATGTCGTAAGTACTCTTGATGAGCAGTGTGCATTGTCTATTTTACGAAAATAAATTGACCAAAAATACGCAAAAAATTTAAGTGTCTTAAAAGGACACAAAGCAGTTTAATATTTTGTACTGAATATAGTTTTGGGGGTTTATTTGCCCTGCCATAATCACAGCCTGGTGCATCAGATAAATATAAACTTTTGCAATCAGGAAAAGTTCGTGAAGTTCCATGTTAGCAATGATAATAAATGTGATAGCATTCATCTAAATGAGATTTGTATGTATGTAACCCTTCTTCATGATGACTAAGACTCCATTTAGTTTTGTAGGTTTGTGTTTGCAGTGTTCACAAAATTGCTAAACAATTAGTTAAAAGAAATACTGGGGTTCAAAACAAGGGAGTAAAATACCCAGTTCACTGATATCTATCTAGAGCTCTGTTTCATGAAAATTAAATTAAAGATTGTGGAGTTATACAGAATTAAAACTGTATGTGTTATATAGTGCTGTTGATTAAATTTTGTTTTCATCCACTTGTCAAGGAGAAGTAGTGTCCTAAAATTCATTTGCCCTACATACCTTTTCACTTGTCCCAAAGTTCAATACCTTGCATTGATTAGATGAGATATGTTTTTTAGTCCATAAAATGAATAAAAAGAAGTACAGTAAACCCCCCAATTTATGCGTATATTGTGTTTCTGAGAACCCTTGTGTATGTCATCAGACTTGATTGGTTATATCCACTGACAAATACACTGGTTGAATTATAAATAGTACCAGTTTGAGATTTTGTTTGCAATAACTGAAAACATCTTTCTCCAGAATAATTGAATTCATGCCATTGGTAATTATCAACACAATTTGCTGAACCACGCCATTGGTAATTATCAACACAATAATTGAATTCATGCCATTGTTAATTATCAACACAATAATTCAATTCATGCCATTGTTAATTATCAACACAATAATTGAATTCAATGTTGGTAATTATCAACACAATAATTGAATTCATGCCATTGGTAATTATCAACACAATTTGCTGAACATTTATGTCTCTGAATCTTCCTTATTAGCTTCATTGCAAAAACACCCCATGAGACCGCTCTGGTGGCCTAAGTGGTTAGAGTGTCCACATTGGATGCTGGAGGTTGCGGGTTCAAACCCTGACCAAGTGATACCAAAGACTTGCAAACATGGTACTAACTGTTGCCTTGCTTGGTGCTCAGCATTTAGAGGTTATTGTTAGGACTGGTCGGCCTGGTGTCAGGATAATGTGACTCGGTGGGACATCATGCTACATGTCTGTGGCATGATGCCCCAGTGCTAGACATTACTATAAACTGCCACACTGCAGAGATCATAGGCGATATGACTAAATTTGTTAAAGCTATGTTAAAAATTCAAAACACACATGCAAAAAATAACTCATTTTAGTAAAGATTACCTTACTTTTCAGCTACTTGTAATTGTTTTATTTCAAATGCAGTATTGCACCTGGACTGTTGATCCTCAGTATAATGAGCAAAACATCAAAAGAAGCATTACTGTCATTTAATCAGTTCATAAAGGAGAAAAGTGACACTAATGTTAGTAAAGTGCCTTTCATTGATTTAATTGCACAGACTTGCTTAACTGGAAGCAGCAGTCAATCTGCTCTTGAGTACCTAGGTTATGTAAAGAGGATAAAACAAGGCCATTTAAAACACTACTAACAGATTATACTAGCTATGTTATTTTGTGTAAGTGTTTTTGATTGGCTGATAATTTGGTTACTCAATAGTCCAATGTACTGATGAGTGGTAAATTGAATGTGGGCACATATACAACAGTTATAAATTACCACTTACGGTAGGTGTCATCTATCACAGGACATTGACAAATAAATGGGTAGCAATAGATCCAAGCATTCAGTATGCCCATCGGTCAGATAAAGATAGATAAAGTGATTAAACCATGAATATTAGTGCTTGCCTGACTTGTTTTAAAATAGGGAAAAGTAGATGCTATGGGCTAGTACCTCAGAACATTTTTTTGACTTTTGAAAATGCACTGACTGGTATGTCAAGCTGTGAGATTTGATCACCCCAGTATAGCCAACTCCGTCTAGGTGACCAATTTGGTTGGGCAAATCTGACTATCAGTCAAAAGTCTGTGTAGGTAACCCAATTTGTTGGACAAACTCTTATCTGACTATCAGCCAAATCTGTCTAGATGACTGTGAGTTGGAGAAACTCTTGTTAATACCAGAAAGTATGCAATTTAATTAACATTTACTTCTAGCTGGTGATCTGGCTGGTTATTGGTTTGTTGGAATGTTTATTGTGTGATAGCTAATTAACATGTGCTGCATCCGACCAAAATTCTAATGGAAAATTAGTGTTGTGACAAGATTTTATTATTGTTTTGAACCTTAACCACATTATTTATTCATTTATATATATGCAGTCACATTGATGCTTTAGGTAGAAATGACACAAAGATTTGAAAGATATACCTTTTTCATTTGCTCACCTCTGACAGATCTAGTTATTTTAAAGAACATTTTTCAGACATGTAATTGGAGTTTTACTGAAATGGTAAAAAGGTTAATGACCAATGCTAGATTAAAGACTTGTTTTTAAAAAAATTAACAGCACAATATTTGGATTATGACCTTGGCAGATGAATTATTTACAACAACAGAGTTTTTAAGAACAAAAAGACTCATTTTAATGAAGTGCCAATATATACCCTATAGATTTGATAACACCTCTAGTAAGCCAACAAACTTCCTGATTTTGATTTGCTTAAATGTTTAGCATTAAATTTTCATCACATGTATATCTGTATTATAGCTAAAGAAAATTATTTTTATTTACATGGTAGAAAATTTACTGTGAAATAATAAAGAGATATACAGCTTAACTGGACTCATTATAAAGGTTTGTTTAAAATGAATAATCAGCACATATGCTTTGCAATTAGTGTAGTGTCATGACTTAAAAAATCATAGTTTCTTTGTATGGACATACATACTTTATGTATATGTATATATATATATATATATATATATATATATATATATATATATTGTGTTACTGGTTTACTTTTTAGTGATGTAATTAAAACAATGGATCAATATTGTGATAACCTTTAATTTTGCAATGTTTACATCCAATGTATATACACGTAATATAAATTGACACAGACTGAATTGTTTCAAAGATTTTGTAAAAACAGATATGGGAAACATATTCAAACATGTCATGAGATATCCCTTCTGCCAGCAAAAACATGGCGTATCAAGACAGGTGGTCTCTTCAAACAGGTCTTTGCAGAAAGGCCAGTTTTAAAGATTGAAATGAACAGGAAGGAAAACGGCCCATAATTGCTGTACAGTTTAAATTTATTCTTTATTTATTGTTCTTCCTCAAATATTGCATGTATTCATTTCAGTATTTGTCATATAGCAATAAAAATGCATAATAAATCTTTACCTTTTTTGTTGAAGTTAACATGTTTTATATATTTGCATATGAATTAAAAATATAACTTAAGGTAACATTTAATTCTTTCTCTAATTAGTACAAATAATAATATTTGTTCAAACAAATAACTTGAGACAAAAATAAAAAGACCTAATTCATCCTAGTCATTACATATAATTCCACAGACAAACGATTTACTACTACTAGTGTTATGTACATTTAATTTGTATTGCTTGTTGGCTTTTCTTAATGATTATAAGTGATGTACATCTGTATTTTGTTCTTGACCTTGTCCAAAACCAAGTTATGGTGTATATGACCAGTGACATTATTTTTGTAAACAACATAATACATAGCTAAGATTTTCATATGAGAATAGATTAAATACTTGGATCATTATTAATAGTAAACATGTTTTCTTCAATTTGAGTTAAAATATTGTCTTGATTCTGACCTTTCCAGAATGGAAATTTCCTAATAAGTTGCCAGTATTTTCAGAAAATGGTAATTGCAGCCTAGGTCAAGTAGAGGGTTATGTATATGATCTTGTTTACTTGAAAAATTATTAATTCTTGCCTTAACATCTGAAGCAGAATCTTATTGCTGTGTTCAGTTTTTGATTGGGTGGATTAATTCATTTATATTCTCTGGAAATACAAAGTGCTCAATAATATTCTTGGACTAAACCTTTAATTTGGAATTATAGTGAATTCAGACAGACATTTTGCATTATATTATTGTGATTCATAAACGACTATTAGCACATCACCACACTCCAGGTCATAGGCACATTAGCACATCAGAAACTACACACACATCAACACATTCAAGATTGGAGTTTATTTTGGAATACCAGTGGAATTCTATTGGAACTTCATACATTTGGACTCGTGATAGAACATTTAGACTATTTGGGATTTAACTCACAATACTGTAAGTTCTTTTTGAATTTTCATTTTATATTGTTGGGAAATAAATTGTTTGTTGAATTTAAGAGCATAGATTCATAACAATAGTGATAACAGTGTGAGAGGGTCTGGTTATTGTAGAAAAATGCATTAGTATCTGTTGAAAAAAGACAGGAATTATTTTTACTCATGAAATGAGCTCATTTTCTTATATTGTGAATTATCAGATAAGAAAACATTGGGTAGGTTTATGACAGTGCAATAAAGTTACCAAGACTATTAAATTACCAGACTATTAAATTACCAGAAATTCGGTGAAATTTCTAAGGTGGTTTGAATTAGGAACTGGGTTTATCTTTTTTGGAAATTCTGGATAATTTTGAAATAGTTTTTTATTGGGAAAGGGGCCTATTTTTTATCTGTGAGGAGACCCACACAAATCATTGGACAGATGAAAACGGTCAAAACTTTGGCTGTTTATATGATCAAAGCTAGTTTGAGTATCCATTGCATGAGACGACTGAGAGTAGCATCTATACTTGGCTATAAGTAAGTCCAGCACAAACTGCACAGACCCAGATACGCCTTGGCATAATGTGCCAGTAGATCCAGGTCTGTGCAGTTTGTTAGGAGTAATTAGTACAACAAACAACATAGACCCTGATCTTAAGGCACATTATGCTATGGCAGATCAGGATCTATGTTGTTTTCAATTGGACTTGACTTATAAGTGAGTATATATAGTACAT
>JAECUM010023859.1:0-62879 GCA_016617855.1 Megalonaias nervosa | reverse complement strand
AAAATTAAAGGCAAAATATAAAATTATGGTTGTATGCCAGAAAACGTTTAAATTTAATGGAAATGGTAGAAACTACTCAGAATTATTTGTCTAGCAAGATGTGATTTTATTTTGAATACGGTATATTTTAATATCAAGATGTTAGACATGATCAATAGAGAAATTGTTAAATTCATATTGGAGTTACATCTTTTCTCCAAAGATTATTTATATACAATGAAAGTGAAGGGGAGACTTAATGTCCAACATATCCACTATAGGACAATGGCAAATATTTTAAATAGGGTAAATAATATGTATAATAAGAGAAATTATCTCTGGTCTGCAATGTATATTTACTTTGTTTAGAGTCTCTATGAACAAAAACTGAAGTTTATAAAGTAAATTAACCAAACTAATAGAACCACCAAGACAAACAAGACAAATGAAATATATTAAAAATATAATGTTTAAATATAAGGAGCAGGAGAACTTATGTGAAAAGGGCAATCTAATTAAAGACTTCAGTAAAAACTTAAGTTTTAAAACGGAATAAAATAATTTGGATGTACCTTCGGATACAGTATGGAAAAATTCAGCGAGTATAAGATCCGCAGCCATGCAATCTTTTATTAATAAATACTTACTCGATGTGTGGATTACGGGGGAACAAGCCTTTAAAAGACATATTTCAAATCCCAAATATTTCAAGTAGAACAACAATATGCCCCTCATGTAAGAAATGAGTATACCAAAAAAATGTAATTGTAGATGGTCGATGTACAAAACCTGAACAATAAACAGCGATAAAACACATTAGGGGTATAATAGGAACCTTTAAAGCAGCAGAGAGGGTGAATCGTACAACTTTTAGAGAAGTCCTTTTTTTGAAAATAAAGATTCCTACGAAAACGAAAATACAAAGTCAATAACGGTAAACCGAGGTCTCTAACCAACCGAGATCTGTCTCTAACTGGGTTAGCGCATTTTGTTATTTTATCTTTGACGCTTGCATTGTCAAATTTTATGCCTTCTCGTTTACCTACCCGGACACTCAATGTTTTTCGTCACCCTCCCTGCTGCTGTGTGTGTACCGCGAGCGAAACGAAACGGTCTCTTACCTGTGTACATGGCATAAATATTTTCCCACGCTAAGTGCGTCTGTTGGATGGTACCGTGTGAATCAGGCCAAGTGCGGTCGCGTGCTTTTGTTATGTATGTCAAGAGGAGCGACAAATCCTGCGGCCTTAACGAGTATGTGGATATCAACTCCGCTAAATACAACCATAAGATTGCAGTTATCTCTAATCACTTTAGGTATTTGCATAATTAAATCATTATTATATCAATAACAACACTAACCATGGAATCTCACACATCTCAACTAGCTCGACAGCGACTAGAGGCAATTAAAAAATATCTTCCACTCCGTGATTCTGTCAAGCAAAATTTACAAGAGCGTCAGGAGTCTCAGGTGGAATTTACAGAAGGTGCAGAACAGTTATTTAAACCGGTTACAAAGGCTACCAGAGGTCTCCTTCCCACGTTAGAGCAAACCGCTGAAGCAAATGGAAAAGTGGCAAAATAAACTAAACAAACTAAACAGATCTTAAGAGAACTATTGGTGAAATAGCTGCTGCTCAACCAATGCAAGAAATACTTGAAGGTATTGACCAAGCGCGTGCTGAAATAGGCGATATAAAGGATCGTATATCAGAACCAGAGCCAGAACAAGCAAGAGAGAGAACTGATCCGATTGATAAATTTAACGAAGAAAGTATTAACCACATCAAAAAACTTGCCAGCGTGAGAGAATTATTTTTGTTTGCCGCGGCAACTTTTAATCCCCCCCCCAAAAAAATTGAAATCCGAGTACCATGACCATTCTGTAGGCTGTGAAAACTGGTATAAATGGATATTTCGCATACACTATAATATTGATCAGGCCTGAAATGATGATACAAGATATATTGAATTTATCAGTGGAATAGATGACTATTTTTCGTGGTTACAACAACAGTAACAAAAACAACAACAAAACAACAACCACAAAAACAACAACAAAAACAACAATCACAGCAACGAGGCAAAACAACAAGTGAGGAAGAAGAAGAATGGCAAGATGCAAGTTCTACCCCCAGTGCCACTGGAAGTGGTCTCGTCGCTCCTGGTACAGGTATTAGGGGAAGTTGTCTTATTACTCCATGTCCCAATAATGTCCTTGCCGATGTTGAACGACTAGAAGTTCTTATTGGCGGAAAACGAGCAGGTAATAATTCCCCAGAAATCATCAATGAAGCAGCTGCTATTTGTCATAGATTATTTATAGAAGGTATCATGGATATTAATGTTTATCGGTCCCTTATTGATGAAATTGTTGATGATTACCGCGACGATGAAATCACTGATGATTGATGCAATTATATCAGTGACAAGAAAACAATATGATCATACATAATGCTCAACGTCGACCTGTAATGGTCAGCGTGATAAATTCGCGATTACCAACATATAAAGCGATCTACGGAGATGGACTCGGTGATGTTGTTCAGGGTCTATTCAGAAGGGTAGCCCCAAAAGCAATACCGATTGCAAAACAATTATCAATGAAAGCTATTGACGTTGTTCGTGATAAAGGTATTGGTGCTGTTGGTGATGTTACCAGTAAAGCATTCTCAGCAGTCAGGGGTAGACCAGCACGATTAATGTGCAGACCGCAAGGGGTCTGATCTCAGCCAGTAAAATTACCCAGCACAGAAGTTATGCCTGCAAATGTTAGTAAAATAATAAATCAAGCAGCAAATCAAAAACTAGCAGAGTTGGCTGGTGTACCCCTGTCAGAAAAAGGAAAAAAATATAACTGCTAATCTGATAGCAGGAAGTGGTCTTCGTGTTAGACGATAACAAGTATAATAAAATGTTTAAGTGTGTATCTAATCCAGCATTCGATATGGATGCGCCAGTCCTCAAAGATGAATCGGTACGTGATTATCAGTATTATTCGTATGAGGCACGAGAGCCAAATCAGCGTAGGCGAATCCCAGGATACAAGCAGATATTTCTTATCCGCTGCAGCATTTAATGAAGAAGGTGAAATTCTAAAAACAGATGATACTGAATATGGAGCTGTTGTTAGGGTTGGTTTTGTTAATAATGGCATCATGGCGTTGTTCAACAGTGCCATGCATATCATCGACGGAAGAAAAATAAAATCATGCCTGGAAAACGTCGACGTTGCCACGACGATACTTGGCCTTGCAAGATACAGCGACGATTATTCAAGATCAGCTGGTCCGTCAGTGATGTTTGTAAAGGATACTTCTGACCACCCTGACAACAGACAGTATAATATAAGACGACCAAAAAACTTCGCCGACGCCGCTGACGTTGATGTGTGGCCGGTGGTTCATGGTGCTAATCCAGAATTTAACTTAGGATTCACAGCACGTCGATCAATGCTGAAAGATGGAAGTAGAAGATTTTCATGTGTAATTCCACTGCCACATATCTTTGGATTTTGCAGAAATGTCAGAAAGGTCATTTTCGCAGCCAAGCATACAGTTGTACTTGTACGAAATGCTACAGACCATGACGCAATCTGGCGCCCCATCGGTGATGCAGGTAAATTAATACTCACAAAACTTTAAAATTTTGGATGCCAACAATGATACCATCACTCGCTGAAGAACAACGGCTGCTCTCGTTTATGGACTCGGGTGATAAATCAACATTATCATGACTGACGATGACCACAGATAGTATTCAAAGTACAATCAATGGTTTATTCACATGGCAGATAGCATCACAACCAGGTGTCTCTGCCCCGCAACATATATTTGTTGCTTTCTAAAATACTGAACGAGTAAACTCACAATTAATAGTATAATGGTATTTGACAAACTTGGTATAACTGAAGTTACACTAAGAATAAATGGACATCAAGAACCATCTGAAGTTATATTATTAAATTTTGATAACAATCATGTAGCACGTGCATATCATCGTTTGATGACATTTATGGGACGTGATCAAAATATTGATTCTAGTCTACAAATATCACAAATAGATTTTACAACACTGTATCCGATTTATTACTTTTCGCTGAACACTCTCTCGTTGATATACACTTTCGAGCTCGTGTGGCAAGAGGAGCTATTGCTAATTACAGAGCAATCGCTGTTATACTCTCAGACAAAACAACGTTGCTTGAAGGTGTTGGTGGACGAATGAGAGTCATTGATGCCCCAGTAGAAAACATGTAATTAAATCGTCTATGATATTATAATGTCATATCATCATGTTAGTGTCAGTCTGACTCCCGGTCAGATTAAAAAGCTACAATCAGTATCAAAAAGGAACTGTGGAATAAAATTATTGCTGAAATCAGAAAAGATCGCAGGTGGTTCAAATAAACTATCACTGACAGAACGTCAACTCAGGCACTTCAATGACGCCAAACGATCAAAGACCGGCGTTAGACTTAATCTTTCTGCGGGTGCCTTTAAAGACACAGTCAAGACCGGTGGTATATTTCCACTTCTTGTAGCTATACCAGCATTGATAGCCGCTGCAGCCCCAGCTGTTGCAAAAGCAGCTGCACTTGGTGCTGTTGGAACTGCTTCTGGGTTGGTATTAAAGAAAGCAACAGGTCACGGAATAAAAACTTCCAAGAAAAAGGACGGGGTCTAAGACTGCCAGGAACCCCTCATTCATGGTACGGTCAATCCACGAGCGGATCGGGTCTAAGACTGCCCGGGACACATCGTTGAAGCTTCCCATGTGCAATTCTGATTTACTTCATGCTGCTAAAAAATTAAATATCAAAAACTTCAGAGGTGTCTTTATGCGTGATCAATTACCAAAGCAACCAAACCGTGTTGAAACCGGTATCATTAATCTCGATGGAAGTTCTGGTCCAGGTATTCATTGGGTTGCATGCACGATTGATCCACGTGGAGTTGTTTATTTTGATTCGTATGGATTGGCGCCACCAAAAGAATTTTTAAAATATGTTGACGGACTTCAAAGCACTCCCGTCTGGTATTCAGCATTACCAACACAGACAATAACTGATCCGCCAATATGTAGCCGTGAAGTAATTGCTGTACTCGACGCTGTGTCAAAGTCCCTGGTACCACCTCATAAAGCCGTGCACAAGTATACCACCAGACGGTATAGCCATCTACCATCGTTTTAAACGGGCCTTAGTGAATATACAATGGTAGATATTTACGGAAGATCTGCTCGGGGCAAGCACAAAGGTGAATTATCCAGATATGCAACCCTTGACTAGGTCAAGGATGAGGTCGCTAATCTTTTGCGTCTAGTAGATGTTGACCAAAATGAAGTTGTTGTTTTTCAGGATCAGCAAGGACGATTAAAGACGAGCAATATCCTTTTGACAGATATTATTCTGCGAGTTCCAGATGCAACCGAAGATAACTTTGTGGTATTTACTAAAAACGGTAAAATTAAAAACTCGGAGGAATCAATTTTAACACTCATGGGAGAGATAACTGGGCGCATCAGAAGAATTGGAGATATTATGTATGGCGATCTCAATATGAGCAGAAATACAATTATTAATGTTAGAGAACCAAAATCAGACGATGATGTGGCAACAAAAAGATACGTAGACAGCAACAACAACACAATCAGAACTGAGATCAATGATCGTTTACTATCCGCCCGTGATACAATGACTGGTTCCCTCAATAAGGCTAATAATAATATTACTGGTCTTGGAGAACCAGAATCAAACAATGATGCCGCAACAGCAGCAGAGAGGGTGAACAGATCACTTTGCTGGAGACCTTATTTATAAAAAATAAAGGTTCCTACGAAGGCTAAAAACAAGGTCAATGACGCTAAACCAAAGCCTCTAACCGAGACTATTTCTATACGGATGAGAACGGATAATAAATCGTTTGGGTTAGCTCAGTTTTGTTATCCATTGACGTATTTTTTTCAAATTTTTATGCGATTTCATTTACGCGTTGGTCACTCAGTATTGGTTATTCACCCTCTCTGCTGCTACCTTGATAAAATCAAGGACCAAAGATTTTATCCAGACCTACACGATATCTAGATCTTGAATCATGTAAATTTATCGTTATAAATCCGAACGGAACAGATTGTGCTTTTGAAAAGAAATTTTTAAATTTAATCATGTCCATGTCCCCTGAACACCAAGTATAATAAATATTCTGCAGAGTATAATTATCTACTCCATTAAACACAACCAAAATATTACAATTATCTCTGATCACCTTAGGTATTTGCGTATATCGTTGTGTAACATAAATCACGTCAGTATTTTTATGTCTACCTCGAGAAAATATTCTAGCTGGATTGGATTGTTTATCCAGCATAACATCATCGTTAACTACTAAATTATTAATAAGTCCATCTAGATCATCTACAGATGGTGCCTCATCGATATCGGTAATAAAATCAATAACATCGTTTCCATCTTCGTCCAATATTTTTGCATTTCCATTAAAATCTTTAAGTACCCCATAACACCGCTGATCATCTACAGATGGTACTACCAAATATAACCTATCCCACTTGAGCCATCGCATTATTAGATTAAGCAATAATTGTGTTTTACCAGATCCAGATGGACCTATTATAATCAATCTGATAGAATTCGGAAGCGCTGGTTGGTGCTTTACTGGTTCTTGTTTTCGTGTCGCTGAGAAGTCAATTATATCCATATAATAAATAATATGAGTTTATATTGTGTTCGATGCAGAGCACCTACCGATACCACTGGATTAACGACAATAACAACAAAAAATAAAAGACGCGCACTTACAGGCAGGTGTGTAAAATGTGGCACAAAAAAATATAAATTTATTTCATCGATAAATAACGGTGGAGATATAGCCGCTTCATTAGGAAAATTACCAGGAACCCCATGGGCTAAATACCCCGGTGAGAAACACCTTCCTGGATATAATTATTGTGGTCCTGGAACCCGATTTGATATCCGACTTGATTATCAGGATCAACCAAGACCAGGGGAGCATCCAGTAAATAAGATTGATCAAGCGTGTCATGTTCATGATGTTGCGTATAAAAGTAAAGATTTGCAGAAACGGCATCTCGCAGATTTAAAATTGATTCATGCTTTAAATTCTATACCAAATAAATCTGTTAGAGAAAAACTCGCTAATTTACTAATAAAATCTGCTATGAAAGGTAAAATAATGCTAGGGGCTGGTAATTAATTATATAACTATTATAATGGAATTCATTTATTATTCCCCGAGAGGATATTGGAGAGGCAAAGCAGCTATTACTAAACTTGCTGAAGCAGCAAAAGTTTCACGTGATGTTGCTGCAGCGTGGTTAGCACGACAGGCAATATGGCAGATTTATCTACCACCACCTAAAAGAATTCAATACGCACATTTTGATGTCAGCGTCCCTAATGAAGTTCATCAAGCAGATATTTTATTTTTACCACATGACACCATTAAAACACGTAGACGTCAATACACATACAAATACGCATTAACTGTTGTTGACGTTGCAAGTAGATATAAAGAAGCGGAACCATTATCAACAAAGACAGCATCTGAAGTTGCATCTGTGTTTGAGCGAATTTATCAACGTGGTGGCCTACGATGGCCACAATTATTACAGGTTGATCCTGGTAAAGAATTTCTTGGTGCAGTATCATCATTGATGAAGCGACATAACGTTGAAATCAGACGAGGACATACTGAAATTCATAGTGATCAGGCAATCGTTGAACGATTTAATAGAACACTTGCTGAGCGGTTATTTGGATATCAATACGCAAAGGAAATATCTACCGACTTTAAGTCCGGTGAGCGATCTCGTGAATGGGTTGCAAGATTACCAGGTGTGATATCTGCGCTAAATAATGAAATTACTCGTGCAACTTCCATGAAACCTTCTAATGCGATCACAAAAAAATATATAGCCCGTAGCGATGACAGACAACAATATTAGGTAATGTAACTGTAAGATATTTATATGAGCCTGGGGAACTTGAGGGTGGTAAAAAAAGAGCAACCGATCCTATCTGGAACGTTACTACACATACAATTTCTGACATAGTTAGATCCACTGGAAGACCTGCAATCTACAGACTAGATTCTACAGCCCCTCAGCGTGGATTTGTAAGTGAACAATTACAAGTAATTCCTGCGGATACACAATTACCACCACGTTCACTTATGTGAACTAGCACCTCTACGTCGATTGCATTCAAGGCAGGTCAGCATCACATTATCACGTGTGTGACCTAGATCGCTATTAATTCTATCTACGGTAAATTGTCTTGGATTATTATTCGAATACTGCCATAGCATCTTACAGTTACAGCTTGCACAATCATTATTCTGTCGTTGTTTTAGCGTTATAATAAATTCAGTATCAATATCAAAGTCACGCTTATTTTTTTTTGGTCACATTGCTTATAGCCCGCTAATTTTTTCTTTATTGCAGCAGGGTCGTTAGTGATTTCCTCAGTTATCATGTAATCTATAATAACCCTATGTAGTTGAGATATTCTTCTGACTCGAGAAACTGCAAGATAGACTAAATTCGACCATTCAATCCGATCATCTACAATCCAGATATTTGTATCAAAAATAGTTAATCCTTGAGATGAGTGAATCGTTATAGCGTATCCTAACGTCCATGGAGATTTATCCATACTCAATGCGCATTCAACAACATCAATAGCAACCAAAACAATATCATTCAAGACGAGATTCTGTACCCCACCACCAGGAATTTCCACTTCGATATTTTGCCGTCGAGTGTCTGCTGGGCGATAACATAACGGTACAGATAGATCTGAAAACTTTTCTTTATGTAACGTAAATAATTTTTCTTGTAGTTCATCACGAATTATCTTTCTACTTGCGACTATCAAATCAGCGGGTCTCCATAAATTCAGAAAATCACTCATTGTAGTTTCTGGAATTACTCCTCGCATTATCTCACATTGTATTTTATCTGGCTGCAGTCTGATTAATCTTTTAAGTTCTTTCAGCGGTTCATCAATGGCTCTACGGTCATCAGTTATTTCTTCATAGTAATCTACATTATTTTTCAGCCATTCATGTGGAGATTGTCCAACAAAAGGTGGTGGTTGACCATGATCACCACACATAATCACAGCAGTATTCTTTAATAACAACCATTCAAGAAATACTTTTAATACTTCTAACGACACCGTGCATATCTCGTCCCATATAATATACTTAGGCATATATTTTTCACCCATTCTCTCAGGAGTCCATGTGTCTCCGCACCACCTGAAGAAACTATGATAAGTACATGATTTTACTCCTCGCTCTTTTATTTCTCTGGCGAGTTTATGTGTAGGTGTTAAAACAATTATATCTGAACTATTATTCATAAATAAGTTAATTGCACGAGTTGATTTACCTGAACCACCGCATCCATTAAGATAGACGGATTTATGTCTAGCTACAGGATCGTATACAGATGGTGCAGATGACTTTGATATTTGATTACTATTTTTGTAATATTTCTCCATAATTTCAACGTCTGCAGATTCAGAATAGCTAAGTATATTTTCTTGCTTTATTCTCCATGTTCCCCATTCACCATTACCGAGTAGCGGTTTTAATAAATCCTTATATTTTTTATGTATATAAAATGAATCCGTAGCAACTCTGACAGCGTAACGAGGAAATCTATTTATCATCGACAATAGATTTATTGAAACATAGGCTAGCATCGAAGATCTTAAATGAGTAAATTGCGGTGAGTCGCCATCAATATAGCTCACAATCGTACCTAGTTTGGTTCCATCTGATAAATAAGCATTACATCGGCTTATAAATGTGTTTTTTTTTCCGTTGTATCAGCGATTATAAAATCTAGTTCAGCATCGTCCATAATCAATCTTGTACAGTGTCGTTTATAATCGTATGAACTACCTTGAGTAAACTTACCGATTATCTTTCTACCAAGATCTTTTGCAAGTTTTTCATCGTCAAGATCAAGGAATTCTTTTCTGGCATGATCGACAGGCTCTGGTAACCAAACTTGCTTCTATACGATATAATCGCTTCATTTACTCTCAACGATATTAAAATTTCAGCATCAAGCATATATCGCAATAGTACTATTGGAATCCAACATTTTTCTGAAAAATGTCTTCCAAACCAAACTTAAGTAATAGCATGGAGATTTTCTGCGAATTCGAATGATTCTATATAGGCAAATCCGGTTAAGTCAAAATCTGGTAAGGGTCCATTTATCGCTACTCTGGTCATCTCATGTGATGGATGTCCAAATCTCTTAAAGTATCTAGAACATTCTCCATATCCAAGAAAACTCCCAGGATAACATGCTACCATATCAACTGAGATAACGTCACTATAGTTGTATTTGGTATTCCATAATCCACCGTGCCCATATTCTATACAACGTTTCTGGACATCTTCAAGAAATTCCGATCGTGTCGGTTTCCATGAATTTTTCTTCTGAGCGAAACGGGCAGCAACCGATGGTACGGTAAAACAATTATTTAATAATTCTCCAACCTTGATATCGTCAAAAGTGTATTTCAGCGCAAGATTTCTCATCTCTTCATGAAGAGATTCTGTACGATAAATATCACCATTAGGCCGTACAAATTGATCGTAATCATGTTCTGAACTTTGAAATAACCAAACAGACACAGGGTCACTTTTACAGATATTTACAAAAAAATCAAATATATGATCACCATAAAATTTAACCGTTCTGTCTCGTGGAAATATTGTTACAGCATTAGTCCATGCATGTGCGTTATGATCGACTATGTCTATGGAAGCTCCTCTTGATTCATATTTTGATTTATACAAAATCTCTCCTGTTAACGTCCTCACCGTTATTGGAAATTTTAATAGCTTTCCCAGCTCAGCAACGTAGCTGATAGACGCTCCAGTATCGTTAACTGTTTCTGCCCATGTATTTATTTTTTTACGTCGTAAATCTGTCAAGCCATTACCACGTATCGCATTTGTGAAATGTTCTGTAACTCGTTCAGCTACACAGTTTATTCTCGACAGTTTCATCGGTTTGAGATCCTTAATGTCAGGTTTATCATTCAGCGGATATATTGCATAGACAACAGCAGTTACAGGATACGCTCGCTCATAATATGGCTTATCAATACCAGTAAGTATTCCGGGGTTGGATCTGTTATTTAAGAGAACAATATTATTTCCCGACTGTAAATGTACTGGATCACGCTTATCACGAATAATCCAGATATCGTCATCTGTCTCTACAATAAATTTTATTAAAATAAAATATTTTTGATTATCAAGGTGGTTAATAATCACCCTTCCTCGTTTGTCATTCATCATATTAACAGTATTTCCGATCCTGAATGTTGACCACACATGAGCAGCGCCATCGTCACGAAATTCCTTTTTGGCTTCACGGATACGTTTAATTATATCCGCATTCGTTAAAGCTAGATCCTGCATCGAAACACTAAATTTATATTCTGGTAGTCTGAAAAGGTCAAATCTAGCGGAGAAAGGTTCAATCATGGATAATTCCTCCATATAATTAAAACAAATATTTAAATTGAATTTTAGTATATATATATATACATAATGATTGAAACAAAGAATTACTGCCACTGGCTTAAAATTGGACATACTTCTCCATGTAACAGAGCATGCGTGAATGAATTCTGTGGCTACCATATGCAATGTGTTAGACATGGAAGTCTAGGACCAAAACAGTGTATTCAGTGTGGTGCTGGAGTCAGAGGAAAAACTCAGTTATGTGTGAAATGCGGTAGAAAAAAATATAGAGAACTGAAACGTTATTATGACAAAAAAAAAATAATACATCGTTAGGTAAATCCCCTATAAAAACCGCAGAGGATTATCTGGCCAGATTTCAGAATAATGATTTAGACAAATAATATTATTATATAAATGGAGCAAAACGAATTTGTGAAACATCCAACCATTAAAAATTATGAAGCGTCTCGAGCTGGTGTTATTAGAAACTGTAGACTGAAAAAACCAGTCGGTAGTCTTGATAATACTGGTTATTTTAGATTCAATGCTGGGGGAAATAGATATCTATTTCATAGGTTCATTTTTGAGTGTTATTTTGGATTGATTAAAGACGGACTTGTAGTTGACCACTTGGATGGGAATCCCCAGAATAATCAGCTATCTAACTTGCAAGTCGTTACACAAAGTCAAACTTCTGTACGTGGAAATACAGGAAGGTGTAAAGTATTCGGAAAGAGAGCTATTAAATCCATAAATACAGAAACAGACCAAGAAATGACTTTCTCCTCAATAAACGCAGCTGCCAGATATTTTGATATACATCCACGATCGGTACAATTTGCAGCTGATAAAATGTACAAATCTGCATTTTCGAAAAAATATAATCAGCGGGTAATATTTGAATATGTCATATAACTATTTCTTAACAAAAACAGAATTACTGTATATAGTTCGACTGTCAGTTTTGCCAGGGTTTTTGTTTAGCCATAACTACAGTCAAGGATCCACCTTCACCGTCGCTGCTCTCAGCGTCACTATCATTTTTGACAGAATCAGATAGCATAATCTTTCTTAATTGCATTACACGATTGTCCACGATCTTTTTTCTTTCGTATTCACGAGACAGTTCGGATTTAACCTTTTCGATTGACTGTGCAAGAGGTGCAAATAGCTTTACCTGATTGTCGTTTACCATAGCTAGTGATTCAAGCATAGATTGATAAATTAATTTTATAAATCTGTAGTTTGAAGGTAGTGTATATTTATTATCAAATTTTCTCTGTTGCAGTGATTCAAAATCGCACATAATTTTCTGAGGGTCGAGATTATCAGATATTTTTATTCCGTTATGTTTTAGTTTTTTAATAGCACAGATAATATCATTGATGTTTTCATGGTTCATTATATATATATTATATATTTAAAATAAAAAAATATTAGTCCCCATGATTTTTTTTTTTGTCAGGGGGCTGTTTTTGTGATATATACTGTATGGTTATGAAATATATACAGATGGTTTATGATTTTATTTTGGACGGCACAACATATATTGTATGATTCATGAACGTGAATATATACAAATGGTGATGACGGGGGAATCTTGTCTACGTCCAACAGATTTTGTACACTCTCCCCCCATACAAAACCCCGGGGAGTGTAAAAGGTACACCTACCACAAGGGTGTATGGTAGGAGAGTGTATTTTGTCTGTTGTGGATTTCGAGGAAATTCTCCGGGTTCCCCCAATTAAATAGTATCAGTCGCCAAATGCAAGATAATATATCTTTAGCATTTTTGGAGACTCGAACACGCGAGAGTCTGCAGAACTTCAATCTACGTCCAACCGTCTTACCACTTCGGCCATCGCTCTCTTATCAATAATACAGTTAAATTTAAGTATATAAAATATTTGCGCTATCTCACAGGACTTGTATTACTAATAGAATGTAGAACTGTGGTGTGAATTTACTTCAATTTTTCAAAATTAATAAAATAATCGCACGTATGAGTTATTGTTCGTTAAGGTCAAAATACATGTGTTAGAGCTAAAAATAACTCTACGTACTTGGTATATAAAACTGACGTGAATTTAAGGTTATCCGAGTCAAAAGATGCATCAATATCTCTCTCTGTTACAAATTGCTGCTTCACTAACAGCGATGCTTACAGAGAACAGATAGATCACTAATTAACGAAAAACGATATATATCGTGTCCGTACGGAGACTGAAATACCTCGATTATAGATAACATGTATTACAAGGGAGATAATCGTTTAATCTGCTCTACAGAGACAGAGCAGAGTTATCGCGCTTCATTATATAATCAATTACAGTGAAAAAAATAATTTTTTATCTGTGTTTTTGAGAGAAAATGTATATAGAGACCTGCCAAGGGTTACAAATGTTGTGATGATTTAAAATATTTAGATTCGCTGATTTTGTTCAAAAATCTCGTTTTTTGTTGGTTTTTTGCTCGAAAATCTCGTTTTTTGCATGAAAAGTACCTGAATATCAATGAAAATTTACTAGATTTTTAGAAACTCTGAGGGTCAAACCCCCAGGGTTTCTCTAAATGATTTTCGTGTTTTTCAGCATTTTCTTCCCAAACATGTATAATTTCATCATTTTTTGCTCGTTTTTGATGATTACTTGCTGTTTTTTGCTCGAAATATGTTTTTTTTTCATAAAAATGTAAAAAAAAAACGCAAATCATTTAGAGAAACCCTGGGGGTTTGACCCGTACGAAATTAGAAATTTGACTAAAAAACAAGCAAAAAACGAGCAAAAATGACTAAAAACCAAGCAAAAATAACATAAAACAAGCAAAAATAACATAAAACAAGCAAATTTTCTCAGATCTATAATATTTTCTGAATAATGCGCCGATTGCAAAAGAATTTATTCACTAAACGAACAATATGTAAAAATACTTACTATCAAAAACAATGTTGGTGCGCTCTCACATGTACTGTATAAGTACGAAAACTGCAATATTTACTCTACGAGTGTATATACAAATTAATATTAAGATTCTCTCCTCGTATATCCAAAATGTATCCAGGCTGGTCTGTGAGTCTGAAATTTATTCTCGACAATAATGGATTATGTACACGTAGATAAACGGGGTTAATTGGTTCAGATACAATTAACCACCCGGGGGGCGCTTGAGGACTGAATGTATATAATATATATCCTTGCTGAGCCTGGCTAGATTTCTCAAGGTCTACTTGATAGCTGCCATCAATTACATCGCATACTAGACTGACTGCGATCGTTGATGTTATATTAACAATACCAGGCAATATATGACGGCCTCCACCGTATGGATCGTTGTTATGTTTAAGAATAACCGGTGGTGGGGCTATTTTTATCCACGCTGCATGTATTTTAGGGAAATATTCATCAATGACATCATTGAGTGTTTTCTTCATTTCAGCGTTATTTAAATCTGGTATTATAAATGTTTGTAAATCTTCTTCTGTTAGTTTGTAATGATCAAGGAATAATTGCTTAAATTCTGGAGATGTGTAAACATTTCCATCAAGTTTAGTCGCAAAGTTTATAATACTTCGATTGGCGATGTATAAATCAAATAGGATCCTATTTAAATGTTTTATTGACACGATTATCTGATTTTTTTACATCATTGCTATAATATTGAGATAATGAAATAAATAAATTTCTTAAATCATTAAGTGTTTTATCGTATTCGGGTTTAATATGATCTAAAAATCTTTTAAAAAATTTTTCCTCAACAATCTCTTTATCATTCTGCGTCCTGGCGTCTCTGATAAAATTAAATACTGATCTGGTTATCTTAGGGGTCCTTCGACCGTCGAAATCAGTAAAGTAATATATATCGTCGCTTGGATCAAATTCAAATAATATATAAGACCATGGTTGTTTTTTTCGATATTCTGGATCTTTAATGAATTTTTTTTCCGTTGTGAGAAATTCATTTTTGGTTGGTTCTGGAATTCCATTTGATTTTTGGTCTGGAGGAACATCAGGCCATCCTAATAATGATCTAATCGAACTTTGATAAATGTCTACGAGATAATCAGGGGAATTTATTTCAATCGCCGCTGATAATGTTGGTTCGTAAACAGTAATCGCTATTTTGGATTCTTTTTCTGTAATGGATTTAATTCTGCGTTGAAATTCATTGTTGATCTGTTCTATTTCATAACTGCCAGTTGGAATACTAACTACTTGCCAATCAGGAGTTCCATCAGGTTTATTCCTATTTGCGAATACTAATGAATTATCTGGCTGTAGTCCACCAAATGGTTTTGATCTAATATTAGGCCAGCTATGATAAACCCGTAACTGTGCTAATGCTATTTCCTTTGCAGGAATTGCAGTTGGAAAGTTAACGCTAAATTCAGGATTGGTCGAACTTAATGAAACCATTGTAGTTTTTGACGGAGTCGTATTAGTGACGATCTGCTGAAGTAATTCCCTGTCTGTCATTATTATTATCGTTATTATTTAATTCGTTAAAATCATTAGCGATCACCTTAAACGCATCATCATAGGTTTTCATCATCATCGCAAATTCAGTATCAGATATTTCACCATCACTAACGCATGAAGAAATATACAAAGATAGTTTAGAACATGCCTCTGTCACTGTATGTAATTTAATCATATAATCGTGCAATTTAGCATTTGTACAGGTATCTATCTTTTCAGCTATAATACCGAGAACACCAGCAATAGTCGTTGATGCTGAAACAATGATGGTTATAACAGCAGGTGCTGTCATCGTCAATGTTGATAATAATAATCCTGTTCCAGCAATAACAGCAGAAACCGAGTAAACAACTACATCGATGACAACTATACACCCTTTGTATTTTTTTATTTTTATGTTATAATAATCAATAAAATCCTTTAGTTTAGTCAGACGTTCATATACTTGATTGTATCTGTAACGTTGAACGTCGATGTAGGACTGAGGTCTTTGGTGTTGATCCATTATTGTTATATTAAGTGACTAATTGTGGTGTTTCAGCTACAAATTCCAAACACCACCAGTAAGACGTTGCGGTTATTGTTTGATCATCTGCTTCCAGAAAAATATTTCTTCAGCATCTTTATTTAACACTATAGATACAACTCCAGAGAAAGCATCGGCTGAATGACGCCATGGAAATGTTGTAGTATAAATTTTAAACTTTGTAGAGCTAAAGATAGACAGTCTATACACACCAGTAACATTCGCGGTATATTTAATAGTGTTATTTTGCTGTGACCATGTTGTTAATCCTGATGCTACTGTGTACACGACATTGACGATCTGATTGTGAGGAATTTTAATCAGATTAGTTTTTTGAATAATATTAGGTATTCCACTAACAATATCATTGAGTTTCATGTTAACGTCGGCTAGTTTTATGTGAACGATTGGTGGATCACCAAAAAAATCTTTAATGGGTTTGTTTATGTTTCTACGAAAATTTAAAAAAGTTTGTACGTGATTAGTAAAAGCACCATTGAGTGTGGTCATTTCGTCATTGATTGTTTTTAGCGAAGTTGTCGTAGGAATGTTGCTATCGTCTACATATTTCTTCGTTGCAGCGTCAAAATCTGATTCTGGTGTTCTAAGATTATTAATACCATTATTATTCATGCTGAGAAATGCACGCATTATACCACCGTTGACTAACACGTACTTAGATTCTTGATCGTCGACATATTTTTTTTGTTGCGGCGTCTGTATCTACGGTTGGATTTCCAAGGTCTATAATTTTATTTCGATTCATGATAATGCTATCCCTGAATGAATCACCAGCTCGCTTGATAAAATCGTTAACTGACTTACCAGAATCTTGTATTTTACCCTGATCGGCGAAAATAACGATATTATTAACCACTGCGGTAGGAATTCGTACGAGTACATCTGTCAGTTGTATGTTACTCGTTTTTAATCGTCCTTGTTTATCCTGAAAAACAACGACTTTATTTTGATCCACACTTATAATATTTAATAAATCATCAATCTCATTTCTGAGTTGATCAAGAGTTGCGTATTTAGATAAATCAGCTTGTTTTTCATCCCTGCGAGTAGATCTTCCGTAAATATCTACCATTATATTTATTAGTATCCGTTTAAATGTGACAATGTGGTATATTCATGCACGACTTTATGAGGTGGTTTTGTTGATTTTGATATAGCATCAAGTACATTAAGTACTTCACGACCACATATTGGTGGATCAGTTAATGTTTGTGTTGGTAACGTTGAATACCAAATTGGAGCAATATTATTGCTGACATAATGAAGAAATTCCTTGGGTGGCGCTAATCCATATGAATCGAAATAAATAATTCCACGTGGATCAATTGCATATCCAACCCAATGTGTGCCTGGTCCAGAGTTTTTGTCGAGATTAATAATACCAGTTTCTAAATCGCTAGCGATTTTAGGTAATTGATCGCGCATAAAAACACCTCTGAAGTTTTTTATTTTTAGTTTTTTAGCGGTATTAAGTAAATCAAAATTGGACATAGGCGATATCAGTAAACTGTCCCGGGAAGTCTTAGACCCCCTCTGTACCATGAATATGGGGTCCCTGGTAATCTTAGACCTCTTCCCTTTTTTTTTGATTCCCTGTCCGGTTGCTTTCTTTAATGCCATTCCAGCAGCGGTTCCAACAGCGTCTAATGCAGCTGCTTTTACAACAGCTGGGGCTGCAGCAGCTATTAATGCTGGTATAGCTGCGAGAAGTGGAAATATACCACCCATCTTAGCAATATCTTCGATAGCTCCCGCAGAAAGATTAAGTTTTATACCTTTATTTGATTTTTTGGCTTCATTGAAGTTTCTGAATTGACGCTCGGTCAACGATAATTTATTTGAACCGCTCATCTGTTCTTTTTTTAGCGATATTTTTATTCCACAGTTATTTTTTGATGCTGATTGTAGCCTTTTAATCTGACCAGGAGTCAGGGTAACACTAGCGTGATGATGTGACATTATAATTATTATCCTGATTTTAAATCAGGTGATCTAATTACGTGTTACATATTTTCTACTGGGGCATCAACGACTCTCATTCGTCCACCAGCACCTTCAAGTAACATCGTCTTATCGCTGAGTATAACGGCTATTGCTCTGTAATTAGGGATATCTACAATGTTTCTATTAACGCGAGCTCGAAAATGTATATCAACAACAGATTGTCTGGTTAAATCTAAATGTTCCAGAGAAAAGTAATAGATCGGATATAATGTTGTAAAATCCAGTTGTGATATTTGTAAACCAGTATCAATATTCTGATCACGACCCATGAACGTCATCAGACGATGATATGCACGTGCTACATGATTTTGATCGAAAATTCAATAAAATATCTTCGGATGGTTCTTGATGTCCATTTATTCTTAACGAAACCTCAGAAACACCAAGTTTGTCGAATATCATTAAACTTTTTGTTTGATTACCTACACGTGTATTATCCTGAAGCGCAATGAATATATGTCGTGGTGTGGCTATTCCCTGTTGAGAGGCTATTTGCCATGTAAATAAACCATTAATTGCACTCTGAACAGCATCTGTGGTCATTGTTAACCATGACAACATTGATTTACCACCTTGACTCATAAAAGCAAGTAACCGATCTTCTTCAGGTATTGTTGGAGTCATCACTGGCATCCACAATGAAAGTTTGGTTAATACCACTTTACCATGAAGTGCTCTAGTCGCAGCATCATCAGCACCTGCAACATGCCATATTGCATCATCGTCTGTAGCCTTTCGTACGAGTACAACCGTATGTTTGGCTCCGAAAATAACTTTTCTGACATTTCTGCAAAATCCAAATATGTGTGAAAGTGGAATTGCACATGAAAACATTCTATCTTTCAACATTGTTTTACGTGATGCAAATCCTAAGTTGAAATTTGCGTTCATTGATAATACTGCGGGGGCATCAGCAGCTCCTCCTGCAGCTCTTACGTTACCTATTGTTACATTTTTATAATCCGGGTGATCAGAAGTGTCCTTTACAAACATCATTGATGGGCCAGCTGATCTTGAATAATCATCGCTGTATCGTGCTAGACCCAATATTGTTGTAGCAACATCAACGTCCTTCTGAATTGATTCAATATTTTTACCATCAATCATATACGTGGCGCTGTCAAATAACGCCATAATACCATTATTAACAAAACCAAAAGCAACATTATTATCGTATTCAGTATTATCGCTTTAAAAATTTTACCTTCTACTTCAATAAAAGCTTCAGCGGGTAAGAAATACCTACTTGTATCCTGAACTTGTAGTTCAATTCGTCCACGCTGATCTGGAATTCGAGCGTCATAAGAATAATATTGATAATCACGCACAGACTCATCCTTGAGTACTGGTGCATCCATGTCGAACGCTGGATCAGATATACGTTTGAACATCTTTATTATAATTTTATCGTCTAAAACGAAGACCACTTCGGGAAGTAAGACCACTTCCTGCTATCAGACTAGCGGTTATATTTTTTTTCTTTTCTGATAATGGTACATCAGCCAACTCTGCTAGTTTTTGATTAGCAGCTTGATTTATTATTTTACTAATATTTGCAGGCATTACTTCAGTGCTAGGTAATTTTACAGGTTGAGGTCGGACCGCAGGTCTGCGTATTAATCGTGCTAGTCTATCCTTGATCGCTGAAAACGCTTTACTAGCGAGATTACCAACAGCACCAATACCTTTTTCACGAACAACATCAATAGCTTTCATCCCCAGTTGCTTTGCAATCGGTATTGCTTTTGGGGCTATCCTTCTAAACAGACCCTGAACAATATCGCCTAGTCCATCTCCGTAGGTTGTTTTGTATACTGGTAATCGTGAATTTATTACCCTGACCATGGTTGGTCCACGTTGAGTACTATGTACGATCATTTTATTATAATAACTGTATTTAATTATATACTCAATCCAGTGACTTAGTCACTATGGTAGTCATCGGCGATTTCATTAATGAGGGATCGATATGCATTAATATCCATAATTCCACCTGTAAATAATCGTTGACAAATATCAGCTGCTTCATTAATGATTTCTGGGGAATTATTACCAGCTCGTTTTCCTCCAATGAGGATTTCTAGTCGATCAACATCAGCAAGGATGTTATTGGGGCAAGTAATAAGGCCACTCTCTAAACCACTTCCAGTTGTGCCAGGAGCATCATAAAATTCTTCTTCCTCACCAGTTTCTTCTTTTCGTTTCGGTGATATTTTTGATGATCTTATTAAATCACGAAATGATTCTTTGAGCGTCCTTTTTCCTTGTTCTTTTTCTCGTTCTTTTTTTTGTTTTTTTCCTTGTTCTTTTTCTCATCTTTGTTGTATTACTTGTTGTTGTTGTTCTTGCAGTAATTGTATATACGAAATATAACTATCTACTGCATGAATATAATTCATATATTTTGGATCATCATTTCTGGCCTGATCAACTTTGTAATATGTACGAAATATCCATTTGTACCAGTTTTCACAACTTACATTTTTATCAGCATATTCAGGTTTTAAAAACTGTCCTCGATCATTATAGCTTTTCACAGCAATTTGAGCTAATCCTCCTACATCTTTAGCCCCTGTAATACTAATAATAGCATCTTCGGTAAATTTGTCACTTATATCAGTTCTTTCTCTTGTTTGTTCTTCTAGTTTTTCTGGTTCTTGTGTACAATCCTTTATATCACCTATTTCACCACGAACTTGTTCAATACCTTCAAGTATTTCTCGCATTGGTTGAGCAGCAGCTATTTCACCTGGAAGCTCCCGTAAAATCCTTTTTGTTTTCTTAGTTCGCTCTGCTATTTTTCCAGTTGCTTCAGCGGTTTTCTCTAACGTAGGAAGAAGACTTTTAGTTGTTTCTGTAATAGGTTTAAATAACTGTTTTGTATCCTCTGCAAATTCAACTTGAGATTCCTGACGTGATTGTAGTTGTTGTTTAACTAAATCACGGACGGGTAGATATTTTCTAATTGCCTCTAGTCACTCTTGAGCTAATCTAGCTGAATGTGGTTCTCCAATATTCATTTATTAATAATATTTATACTGATTGTTTAATTTATAGCGGCAGAGAGGGTGAATGACCAATACTGAGTGACCAACGCGTAAATGAAATCGCATAAAAATTTGAAAAAAATACGTCAGCGATTGATTACAAAACTGAGCTAACCCAAACGATTTATTATCCGTTCTCAACCGTATGGAAATAGTCTCGGTTAGAGGTTTTGGTTTAACGTCATTGACCTTTTTTTTAGCCTTCGTAGGAACCTTTATTTTTGTAAAATAAGGTCTCAGGCAAAGTGGTCTGTCCACCCTCTCTGCTGCTCCCTTTAGTCAGTAATCAACTGCTGGAACTGTACACCAGGCAGTTGTGGGTTCTTATTTATTACCAATTTAGTGCCATGCTGCCTACAGTGACCCAGTGATCCTCAAGGGCATTGTATACTAGACATAATGAGTAGAAAAATCTTGTAAATTTCAGAATTAACATTATAGTCATCAATTTCAATATTATTATTATTATTATTATTAAAACACAAGAAAAGCAGGAGAAATAGACAATAACATCATTACATTAATGCTTTTTAACATAATGATATATCATTATTATCCTTATTATTATTATTATTTGTGATTGTTATTGTTTTTTTCTTTTATGACTTATTTATCCTAATTCTATAATGTAACTTCCACCCTTGTCTCTTTCGAATGCTCTCCCTTGTTATTATAGAATGAGTTCTCTCCCTTGTCACCATAGTCTTTTAGACAACTCATTCATTGTTCATCACAGACATTATGTTTCCCATAAATTTAATAATAATAATAATAATAATGATAATAATACTGACTGCATTGTTATTGCTAATATTCTAGCATCATTATGTTTGTATTATTTCCTCTGTCTGTAGTGAGTGTGCTGCTTGGCACAAGCGAAAGTAATAACTGGAGAATTCACAGAATTTAGTACCAATCCTCTATCAATGGGAGATCACTCTATTGAAACTGCCACCAAGGTGGGCAGACAAATTTTAGCCTTTTAGCTAAAATGTTTTAGCCAGGGAGGGCTGGATTAATGAAGTAGTAGTAGTTCTCATAAAGTTCTATGATTGGGTAAGGTATTTGAGGAAGAAATTCCTTTATAACCTTGCCATTGTCAAAAGTATGCAGTTCTTCAAATACTAATAGGATGACAAACTTGACTGTCCATGTCCAAAACCATCATCCCATCCCAAAATACAAATTAAACAGGATCCTTTCCTTTACCATGTAGCTCAGACATGCCCGCATATAAGGAACTTTTCCAATCACTTAAAGAGATTTATTAAAAATTAAAGCTGTATGAAACTTTTACTTCTTGTTTACTCTTGAATGTTAATTTGCACTTTGAACAGATTTCCCCAATACAATGTATATTCACAGACTGTAAATTGTACACTGAATAGTGATATAAGGTAAAGGTATAAAATATCTATCATTATTTCTCTAGAATGTTTGAAAGACAAAATACTTCCGAGACCTAAGCATACTGATACTCATTCCCCAAAATGTTTAAAAGACGATTAATGGACATGTAGCTTACCTTTTGAGCACTTGTAATATCAACAACATCAGCAATATCATGCTGTGTGAGTTCTGTTATGTCCTCACCCTCTTCTGCTTCTAAAAACCTGCAACATAGTGATATATGATCACTTGCAACTAGAATCAAGATATAACAGAATAGCAAATATGTAACTTGTTCCAAAATAAAGTCTCATGTCCCTTACTGTATTAAAGACAAAGTACCTTCAATTTTCACAAAAAGTATCCAAGACAAAATCTACCATTAATTTTCATTAAATCTGTCCCTAACTGCAGACAAGATCAAGAACTACTTTTACTTTTCACTAAATCTGTATCTAACTGTAAAGACCAAGAACTACTTTTACTTTTCATTATATCTGTATCGGGGTCCCGAGTGGCCGAGTGGTCTAAAGCGCTCTCCGTTACGGATCACTGCCATCTCGCTTCTGTCTGCGTGAGTTCGAGTCTCGGATTCGGCGAATGTCGATATGTGAGAAAGCTTGCCAATAGCTTCTCGTGGGTCGGTGGTTCTTTCCAGGGATTTCCCGGTTTCTTCCTCCACCATTAATACTGGCCGCCACGTATAGCCTATCATGTGCTGAAAAATGGCGTTAAGCCCTACAACAACAACAACAACTATATCTGTATCTAAATATAAAGACAAAGAAATACCTTTACTTTTCACTAAATCTGTATCTAACTGTAAAGACCAAGAAATACTTTTACTTTTCACTAAATCTGTATCTAACTGTAAAGACCAAGAAATACTTTTACTTTTCACTAAATCTGTGTCTAACTGTAAAGACCAAGAAACACCTTAACTTTTCACTAAATCTGTGTCTAACTGTAAAGACCAAGAACTACCTTTCCTTTTCACTAAATCTGTGTCTAACTGTAAAGACCAAGAACTACCTTTACTTTTCACTAAATCTGTGTCTACCTGTAAAGACCAAGAACTACTTTTACTTTTCACTAAATCTGTATCTAACTGTAAAGACCAAGAACAACCTTTACTTTTCACTAAATCTGTATGTAACTGTAAATACCAAGAACTACCTTTACTTTTCACTAAATCTGTGTCTAACTGTAAATACCAAGAACTACCTTTACTTTTCACTAAATCTGTATCTAACTGGAAAGACCAAGAACTACCTTTACTTTTCACTAAATCTGTATCTAACTGTAAAGACCAAGAACTACCTTTACTTTTCACTAAATCTGTGTCTAACTGTAAAGACCAAGAACTACCTTTACTTTTCACTAAATCTGTATTTAACTCTAAAGACAAAGAAATACCTTTACTTTTTACTAAATCTGCATCTAACTGTAAAGACCAAGAAATACTTTTACTTTTCACTAAATCTATATCTAACTGTAAAGACGAAGAAATACTTTTACTTTTCACTAAATCTGCATCTCACTGTAAAGACAAAGAACTACTTTTACTTTTCACTAAATCTGTGTCTAACTGTAAAGACCAAGAACTACTTTTACTTTTCACTAAATCTGCATCTAACTGTAAAGACCAAGAAATACTTTTACTTTTCACTAAATCTGCATCTAACTGTAAAGACCAAGAAATACTTTTACTTTTCACTAAATCTGTATCTAACTGGAAAGACCAAGAACTACCTATACTTTTCACTAAATCTGTGTCTAACTGTAAAGACCAAGAACAACCTTTACTTTTCACTAAATCTGTGTCTAACTGTAAAGACAAAGAAATACCTTTACTTCTCACTAAATCTGTATCTAATTGTAAAGACCAAGAAATACTTTTACTTTTCACTAAATCTGTGTCTAACTGTAATGACCAAGAAATACCTTTACTTCTCACTAAATCTGTATTTAACTGTAAAGACCAAGAACTACCTTTACTTTTCACTAAATCTGTGTCTAACTGTAAGGACCAAGAACTACCTTTCCTTTTCACTAAATCTGTGTCTAACTGTAAAGACCAAGAACTACCTTTACTTTTCACTAAATCTGTATCAAACTGTAAAGACCAAGAACTACTTTTACTTTTCACTAAATCTGTGTCTACCTGTAAAGACCAAGAATTACTTTTACTTTTCACTAAATCTGTGTCTAACTGTAAAGACCAAGAACTACCTTTACTTTTCACTAAATCTGTATGTAACTGCAAATACCAAGAACTACCTTTACTTTTCACTAAATCTGTGTCTAACTGTAAATACCAAGAACTACTTTTACTTTTCACTAAATCTGCTTCTAACTGTAAAGACCAAGAACTACTTTTACTTTTCACTAAATCTGTGTCTAACTGTAAAGACCAAGAACTACTTTTACTTTTCACTAAATCTGCATCTAACTGTAAAGACCAAGAAATACTTTTACTTTTCACTATATCTGATTCTAACTGTAAAGACCAAGAACTACCTTTACTTTTACTAAATCTGTGTCTAAGTGTAAAGAAAATGAACTACCTTTCCTTTTCACTAAATCTGTGTCTACCTGTAAAGACCAAGAAATACTTGTACTTTTCTCTAAATCTATATCTAACTGTAAAGAGGAAGAAATACCTTTCCTTTTCACTAAATCTGTATCTAATTCTAAAGACCAATCTGTGTCTAACTGTAAAGACCAAGAAATACTTTTACTTTTCACTAAATCTGTATCTAACTGGAAAGACCAAGAACGACTTTTACTTTTCACTAAATCTGCTTCTAACTGTAAAGACCAAGAACTACTTTTACTTTTCACTAAATCTGTGTCTAACTGTAAAGACCAAGAACTACTTTTACTTTTCACTAAATCTGCATCTAACTGCAAAGACCAAGAAATACTTTTACTTTTCACTAAATCTGCATCTAACTGTAAAGACCAAGAAATACTTTTACTTTTCACTAAATCTGTATCTAACTGTAAAGACAAAGAACTACCTATACTTTTCACTAAATCTGTGTCTAACTGTAAAGACCAAGAACAACCTTTACTTTTCACTAAATCTGTGTCTAACTGTAAAGACAAAGAAATACCTTTACTTTACACTAAATCTGTATCTAATTGTAAAGACCAAGAAATACTTTTACTTTTCACTAAATCTGTGTCTAACTGTAATGACCAAGAAATACCTTTACTTCTCACTAAATCTGTATTTAACTGTAAAGACCAAGAACTACCTTTACTTTTCACTAAATCTGTATTTAACTGTAAAGACCAAGAAATACTTTTACTTTTCACTAAATCTGTGTCTAACTGTAAAGACCAAGAAAGACCTTAACTTTTCACTAAATCTGTGTCTAACTGTAAGGACCAAGAACTACCTTTCCTTTTCACTAAATCTGTGTCTAACTGTAAAGACCAAGGAATACTTTTATTTTTCACTAAATCTGTATCTAACTGTAAAGACCAAGAAATACTTTTACTTTTCACTAAATCTGTGTCTAACTGTAAAGACCAAGAACTACCTTTACTTTTCACTAAATATGTATCTAACTGGAAAGACCAAGAACTACCATTACTTTTCACTAAATCTGTGTCTACCTGTAAAGACCAAGAACTACCTTTACTTTTCACTATATCTGTGTCTAACTGTAAAGACCAAGAACTACCTTTACTTTTCACTAAATCTGTATTTAACTGTAAAGACAAAGAAATACTTTTCCTTTTCACTAAATCTGTATCTAACTGTAAAGACCAAGAACTACCTTTACTTTTCACTAAATCTGTATCTAACTGTAAAGACCAAGAACTACCTTTACTTTTCACTAAATCTGTATCTAATTCTAAAGACCAATCTGTGTCTAACTGTAAAGACCAAGAACTACTTTTACTTTTCACTAAATCTGCATCTAACTGTAAAGACCAAGAAATACTTTTACTTTTCACTAAATCTGTATCTAACTGTAAAGACCAAGAAATACTTTTATTTTTCACTAAATCTGTATCTAACTGTAAAGACAAAGAACTACCTATGCTTTTCACTAAATCTGTGTCTAACTGTAAAGACCAAGAACTACTTTTACTTTTCACTAAATCTGCATCTAACTGTAAAGACAAAGAAATACTTTTCCTTTTCACTAAATCTGCATCTAACTGTAAAGACCAAGAACTACCTTTACTTTTCACTATATCTGAATCTAACTGTAAAAACCAAGTACATTTACTTTTCACTAAATCTGCATCTAACTGTAAAGACAAAGAACTACCTATGCTTTTCACTAAATCTGTGTCTAACTGTAAAGACCAAGAACTACTTTTGCTTTTCACTAAATCTACATCTAACTGTAAAGACAAAGAAATACTTTTCCTTTTCACTAAATCTGCATCTAACTGTAAAGACCAAGAACTACCTTTACTTCTCACTATATCTGAATCTAACTGTAAAAACCAAGTACTTTTACTTTTCACTAAATCTGCATCTAACTGTAAAGACCAAGAACTACTTTTACTTTTCACTATATCTGAATCTAACTGTAAAGACCAAGAACTACTTTTACTTTTCACTAAATCTGTGTCTAACTGTAAAGACCAAGAACTAACTTTACTTTTCACTAAATCTGTATCTAACTCTAAAGACCAAGAAATACTTTAACTTTGCACTAAATCTGCATCTAACTGTAAAGACCAAGAACTACTTTTACTTTTCACTATATCTGATTCTAACTGTAAAGACCAAGAACTACCTTTACTTTTACTAAATCTGTGTCTAAGTGTAAAGAAAATGAACTACCTTTCCTTTTCACTAAATCTGTGTCTACCTGAAAAGACCAAGAAATACTTGTACTTTTCTCTAAATCTATATGTAACTGTAAAGAGGAAGAAATACCTTTCCTTTTCACTAAATCTGTATCTAATTCTAAAGACCAATCTGTGTCCAACTGTAAAGACCAAGAACTACTTTTACTTTTCAGTAAATCTGTATCTAATTGTAAAGACCAAGAACTACCTTTACTTTTCACTATATCTGTGTCTAACTGTAAAGACCAAGAACTACCTTTACTTTTCACTATATCTGTGTCTAACTGTAAAGACCAAGAACTACCTTTACTTTTCACTAAATATGTGTCTAACTGTAAAGACCAAGAACTACCTTTACTTTTCACTAAATCTGTATTTAACTGTAAAGACAAAGAAATACTTTTCCTTTTCACTAAATCTGTATCTAACTGTAAAGACCAAGAACTACCTTTACTTTTCACTAAATCTGTATCTAATTCTAAAGACCAATCTGTGTCTAATTGTAAAGACCAAGAACTACTTTTACTTTTCACTAAATCTGCATCTAACTGTAAAGACCAAGAAATACTTTTACTTTTCACTAAATCTGTATCTAACTGTAAAGACCAAGAAATACTTTTACTTTTCACTAAATCTGCATCTAACTGTAAAGACCAAGAACTACCTATGCTTTTCACTAAATCTGTGTCTAACTGTAAAGACCAAGAACTACTTTTACTTTTCACTAAATCTGCATCTAACTGTAAAGACCAAGAACTACCTTTACTTTTCACTATATCTGAATCTAACTGTAAAAACCACGTACTTTTACTTTTCACTAAATCTGCATCTAACTGTAAAGACCAAGAACTACTTTTACTTTGCACTATATCTGAATCTAACTGTAAAGACCAAGAACTACTTTTACTTTTCACTATATCTGAATCTAACTGTAAAGACCAAGAACTACTTTTACTTTTCACTAAATCTGCATCTTACTGTAAAGACCAAGAACTACCTTTACTTTTCACTACGTCTGAATCTAACTGTAAAAACCAAGAACTACTTTTACTTTTCACTAAATCTGCATCTAACTGTAAAGACCAAGAACAACCTTTACTTTTCACTCAATCTGTATGAAACTGGAAAGACCAAGAACTACCTTTACTTTTCACTAAATCTGTGTCTAACTGTAAAGACCAAGAACTACCTTTACTTTTCACTAAATCTATATCTAACTGGAAAGACCAAGAACTACCTTTACTTTTCACTAAATCTGTATCTAACTGTAAAGACCAAGAAATACTTTTACTTTGCACTAAATCTATATCCAACTGTAAAGACGAAGAAATACCTTTACTTTTCACTAAATCTGTATCTAACTGTAAAGACCAAGAACTGCTTTTACTTTTCACTAAATCTGGATCTAACTGTAAAGACGAAGAACTACTTTTACTTTTCACTCAATCTGTATTTGACTGTAAAGACTAAGAAATACCTTTACTTTTCACTAAATCTGTATCTAACTGTAAAGACCAAGAACTACTTTTACTTTTCACTAAATCTGTATCTAACTGGAAAGACCAAGAACTAACTGTAAAGATGAAGAAATACCTTTACTTTTCACTAAATCTCTATCTAACTGTAAAGACCACGAACTACTTTTACTTTTCACTAAATCTGCATCTAACTGTAAAGACCAAGAACTACCTTTACTTTTCACTAAATCTGTGTCTAACTGTAAAGACCAAGAAATACTTTTACTTTTCACTAAATCTGTATTGAACTGTAAAGACCAAGAACTACCTTTACTTTTCACTAAATCTGTATCTAACTGTAAAGACCAAGAAATACTTGTACTTTTCTCGAAATCTATATCTAACTGTAAAGTCGAAGAAATACCTTTACTTTTCACTAAATCTGTATCTAATTCTAAAGACCAATCTGTGTCTAACTGTAAAGACCAAGAACTACTTTTACTTTTCACTAAATCTGTATCTAATTGTAAAGACCAAGAAATACTTCTACTTTTCACTAAATCTGTGTCTAACTGTAAAGACCAGGAACTACCATTACTTTTCACTAAATCTATATCTAACTGTAAAGACAAAGAAATACCTTTAATTTTCACTAAATCTGTATCTAATTGTAAAGACCAATCTGTGTCTAACTGTAAAGACAAAGAAATACCTTTACTTTTCACTAAATCTGTATCTAACTGTAAAGACCAAGAACTACTTTTACTTTTCACTAAATCTGTATCGAACTGTATAGACCAAGAACTACCTTTACTTTTCACTAAATCTGTATCTAACTGTAAAGACCAAGAACTACTTTTACTTTTCACTAAATCTGTATCGAACTGTATAGACCAAGAACTACCTTTACTTTTCACTAAATCTGTATGAAACTGGAAAGACCAAGAACTACCTTTACTTTTCACTAAATCTGTATCTAACTGTAAAGACCAAGAACTACCTTTACTTTTCACTAAATCTGTGTCTAACTGTAAATACCAAGAACTACTTTTACTTTTCACTAAATCTATATCTAACTGTAAAGACAAAGAAATACCTTTACTTTTCACTAAATCTGGATCTAATTCTAAAGACCAAGAAATACTTTTACTTTTCACTAAATCTGTGTCTAACTGTAAAGACAAAGAAATTCCTTTACTTTTCACTAAATCTATATCTAACTGTAAAGACAAAGAAATACCTTTACTTTTCACTAAATCTGTATTTAATTGTAAAGACCAATCTGTGTCTAACTGTAAAGACCAAGAACTACCTTTACTTTTCACTAAATCTGTATCTAACTGTAAATACCAAGAACTACTTTTACTTTTCACTAAATCTGTGTCTAACTGTAAAGACCAAGAACTACCTTTACTTTTCACTAAATCTGTATCTAACTGTAAAGACCAAGAACTACCTTTACTTTTCACTAAATCTGTGTCTAACTGTAAATACCAAGAACTACTTTTACTTTTCACTAAATCTATATCTAACTGTAAAGACAAAGAAATACCTTTACTTTTCACTAAATCTGGATCTAATTCTAAAGACCAAGAAATACTTTTACTTTTCACTAAATCTGTGTCTATCTGTAAAGACAAAGAAATACCTTTACTTTTCACTAAATCTATATCTAATTGTAAAGACAAAGAAATACCTTTACTTTTCACTAAATCTGTATTTAATTGTAAAGACCAATCTGTGTCTAACTGTAAAGACCAAGAACTACCTTTACTTTTCACTAAATCTGTATCTAACTGTAAATACCAAGAACTACTTTTACTTTTCACTAAATCTGTGTCTAACTGTAAAGACCAAGAACTACCTTTACTTTTCACTAAATCTGTATCCAACTGTAAAGACCAAGAACTACTTTTACTTTTCACTAAATCTTTATCGAACTGTATAGACCAAGAACTACCTTTACTTTTCACTAAATCTGTATCTAACTGTAAAGACCAAGAACTACCTTTACTTTTAACTAAATCTGCATCTAACTGTAAAGACCAAGAACTACCTTTACTTTTCACTAAATCTGTGTCTAACTGTAAAGACCAAGAACTACCTTTGCTTTTCACTAAATCTGTATCTAACTGTAAAGACCAAGAACTACTTTTACTTTTCACTAAATCTGTATCTAATTGTAAAGACAAAGAACTACTTTTACTTTTCACTAAATCTGTATCTAACTGTAAAGACCAAGAAATACTTTTATTTTTCACTAAATCTGTATCTAACTGTAAAGACCAAGAAATACTTTTACTTTTCACTAAATCTGCATCTAACTGTAAAGACCAAAAAATACTTTTACTTTTCACTAAATCTGCATCTAACTGTAAAGACCAAGAAATAGTTTTACTTTTCACTAAATCTGCCTTAAGATATGTAGCTTTAAGCCTGCACTTGACGTAACTTGTGACAGTAAGGAAGTCATTCAAGAGTAAGTAACTACTAAGTTTTCTTTTTTCTTAATGCACAGGCCAGACCTGTCAATCTGTCCAATTCTCAAATTGTCAGGATGTAAAAGAGAAATCTTATTATTAAAGAGTCTAATGAACTAACTATAAAAACACCAACTTAAAACCTAATACAGTGTGACCCGGCTATAACATGGTGGTTGGGGTCCATAGAACCTATGTTATAGACTGAATCGTGTTATAAATGTCCAAGTCCATTAGCTGAAGAATATGATGCATTTACCTAAGATATGGTGGGTGGTGGGGTTCGTGGTAAAAAAAGTGGGTGCAAAAATATGTGCTTTTGATTAAATAAAGATAACTAGTCTGAAAAACACTTGTATATTGACAACTTACATTTGTGTAGTACAATCCATAATCCATTAAGTCCTGTACATGTATGTAATAAATCCATGAATTTGAGTATAGATAACATGTTATAAAATTCATGTATGACTTACAACCCATTAGAAATACAAATAACACATATATAAAAAAAATCTGGAAGTTCTCATTTTAATCTACATCCCATTGTCACCAAACAATCCACTACAACTGTCGCAAATAGCATGTGGCTATAGTTGTTTACATACTACATGTACATGTATTTAAATTGGCCTTGATTTTGGTCAGCTGGAGACAGATATCATCTTGCCCAGGCTACCCAAGGGATGAGGCTTTTCATAGGGAAATTAAAAGGTGTGAACAAATTAAAAAGTTTAACAAGCATCTTTACAAGATACCCCATCTTCAGTTAACTTAACGACCAGCTATCTATAGCTTCAAAAGATTGGAAATTTAATTTTAGTTTCATGCTGCCATTGGTAGTGACTGAAAACATAATTTTTTTTCCTGCAAAAATTAAACTTTTACAGCACAATAAACGTGTTCCAGTCAATTTGGAAAATGCAATAAATCCATCAGATTCCATTGCTTTTATTTAAATTTGGCATTAATTCCTTTGATGAAAGATATTTTGTTGTTATTGAAGAATGTCATCTACTTTTTTTGAAGAAGGGTGCATGTGTTATTGAAATTATCGCTCAAGGACAGCTTTGGAGGACCAAACAGATGTTTTTTATTGTGGTGGCAACATCAAATAATCATAAAACATTGACTGAGACTGATTTTTTTCTTCATTTGCTTAATATACAGAACAATCGGTGCTTCAAAGGTAAAAAGTTTTCATTGACATTTCAGCAACACTATTTTTTCTGTGTACATTTTAAAAACAAAAGGAATTTGCTGTCATTTGGTCGATTGTAGTTGTTATTGTTCCTGCCTTCAAAAGTTGATTGATTGTAGGTAGTCTGGGTAGCATGACTTTTGGATAGACCAACAAGCAGATCTCTGTTTTTTGTTCTTTTTTTCTAACATTTTTGGTAGCGGACTGATGCTGCCTTCCATGCATGCATCAGAAATTTTTAAAAAAAGGCCAACAGGTATTTTGTTCTGACACGGATTACTACAGGAAATGTGAGTGTTCTGAAGCATTTAATTCTATGACTGAAAAGAAGAAGAATTTTACTTAAAATCTAATACAAAGGTCAGTCTAATTATATTAATTACTAGCGAGTGGCCGATAGTCGGACACTATTTCATCTGAAAGACCCATTATGAGATAGTGCCTCATCCAGAAATGTCAAAAGAAAAAAATTCGGAGATCTCACAGCATACAGTACGTAGGCCAGATTATGATATAACAACGCACTGTTAAGATGGCTTGTCAATATGAACAAAGAAATGTTTATCTAACAATAAATATTTCAAGTGCATTTTTAGATCAAGTTTGCGGTTCCTTTCATGGTGCCTCTGAATTTCATTACTCCAAACCCAAGATTATATATACAAGTTTAAACCCCCAACAATGTTGCAAAAATAACTCGCAAAATGGTATACTTTGTCGCCAGTAAGGAAAATAAATCACAACTTGTGACATTGGCGAAGCGAGCTTGAACCCTGAATAAACTTTTTACATCTTATTTTTCATACTTTTAAGAAGAAAGTACTTTTTCTGTGTACAAGAAAAATACATGCATATGAAATTGCATGAGCCATGACATGATCATCTTTTATTAGAATTCATACATAATCTCTTCACCAAAATCATAATAAACTTTTACACATTACTTTCGTACTTTTAAGAAAAAAATATTTTGTGTAGGAGAAAATTACATGCATATGAAATTTCAGGAGCCACACCAAAATTATGTTATATCCAAATTCGTCCTATAACGGAGCATGCTATAGCAGTGTCACACTGTATATGCACACAAAATGGTGGAACAACTGTATGTATGAATATAAAATCTATTATTACCCTGAGGGACAATTGTATATATGGATCCTACATCAATAATTAACTTTAAGGATAACTATGTATGCCTCAGTGCTCAAAGAAAATTTTTTAGACACAGGCTCCATGCTGGTAACTTAAATAAACTCAAAAAGCCCTGACTGAAATTCCACAAGCCCAGACTCCAATTTCTACATGTCCCAAATTTGCCCTTTATTAATACTGTCACAGAGCATTGCAATAGCTACAATTCGAATATAAATTCAATAGGGGTCAAAGGGGTTTGAAGGTAATTCAAGTGTCATTATGATGTAGTTCATCCTATGCAGTAACTGCCAGATAATTCTGGAAATTACCATAATGTTGTGAGCTTAGAGTTATATCTCTTTGCACACATGAACATAGAAATTACAATGCTTGTTAAATCCATGTGAAAGGCAAATTTGTAGTTGTCATTCTTTTCCTTTGCTTGATTTGACATTATAAAATTCGGAAGCAGATGATTTAGTATGTTCCTTTTATGTATATACATGTGTAGTTATGCATACACCCCATCGCTGAAAATGGACTTGTCCAGGAACTGTCATCTTTTACACTGAAAACTTCCGTTTGAGTGAAACATGCAGATGATAACGGTGATAGGGCCCTACCTGGGCATAATCAGGTTTGAAATTAAAAATCAATAAATGAACTGATTAAGTTCTGTGCATCTTTTATCTCATTTGTGCTTTTCATTTTTTAAATTGGTAGTGGGGTACAAACAAACGGGGAGGTATATTCAGACTTTAACCATATATGATGAAGAACTCCAGCCATTGTGCACACACCATTTTTCTTCTGTATGGCACAGTTACCCTGACCTTTGAGCTTTCAAGCCAGAAATAAATTGAGTTCTTCTTTAACCCAAGTGCAAACCATCCCCAAAGTTTCATAACTGTAGATGGTGGTGAACTCTAGTTATTCTGCAGAAACTATTTTTGTCTTCAGTCAGTGACCTTGACCTTTGACCTTTTGATCATGAAATCAATAGAGTTCTTCCGAACTGCAAGTGCTAGCCGTCCACAAAATGTGATAACTGCAGATGGTGAACAACTAAGCTATTGTGCAGAATGCTAACAGACAGATGAGCATCAAAATATGCCATACCTTCCGGCAGGTCAATAAAACATCATCCAAACTGCCAGACTCATTAAAGTATACTGTAAGGTATATGTGAAGCAAGAAGCTACAAGGCAAGCCAACAAGTCTGGTTAGAATTTTGCTTGTACCATCATGAATAACATCACTGTGAATCACTTTATATTCTATGGGTACCAATTTTCATGATTTCACGTGTTCCATGGGTAAGCTATACCACAAATTTAAAGTCACAGCAAAATATAAACCAAGCCAACAATAACCCCAAACCCACAAGTGTTCAATGATATGCAGATTCACCCCTAACTAGCCATATGTTATGGCAAGGCATGACCTATTTCTTTAATACCAACATTATTGCTGAGAATATACATTAGGATACATCTGTGAATGATGAGGAATATAGAAATAAATTGATGATTTAACTATAATGCAAAATTTTGTGAACATGAAAACTGCCCAACTGTAGTGACTTTGTCTGATACTAACACATACTTCTATAACACGATGTGTCATATTAAAAATACAATTGAAAAACATGATTTTCAGTAATCTTGGAGAAAAAAAAATCAATATATGCCCATAACATGTAACATGTATAAAGGGTAAACGTAACTGCTTGAAGCATGTGCAAAACTGTCCCTGGGCAGTTTATACAGCTAATTGTCATTGAGGCAATTAAAAGGTAAGGTGGTCAGATATAAACAACCAACATTACCTCACAGTACTTAATTGGCTGACAATAGCTAAGATGATGTGTTAAGTCCTTTAAAAACAAAGTAGGACTCCTTAGGATCAGGAAGGAGATTTTACTTCAAGCTGTCTGCCCTTTAACCACTGTGATACTAGCTAAGACAGTGAAACTCAATTTTGCCAGCACTTTTATATAGCAAAGATTGTTTCAAGAGAAGAGGTTTACCATCACTGACTTTGTTGTGGCATCTAACCTTGAACTGTTGAGTACTTAACTGAACATGAAAAAATACTATTGATTATAGAAGTGTAATTAAGCTTGCTACCTAAAAGAAATCAACACTGCCATTTTCTCTAAAATTTTTGCTTTTACACAAGGTGTTAGCAATGAGTAATTAACTTAATTATTGCAATATGTGTCACTACTCAATATTCGCAAATTAAAATTTATTTTTAATTCTATAAATTGTAAGACCACAAAATTAATTACAAATGAATATGTATTTTGTTTAAACCCAACCACAGAATTTGATACCAACAAAAATATTCACAGTAATTCTGATACAGTTATAAGAGACTAGTTTAACTAGAGTTAGACCCTCTGATGGTTCAAACCAAGCAGGGATTAATTAGGTCTTTAAAGAGAAAAATTAAATATGTAATATTTAACTACAGACAAAGTATCACCTGAAAATAAGAAAAGTATCTGCTGAAAATTTAAAATCTCTCACTACAGGAGGACATACAAAGAGTCACTGATAATGTTAGGGTAGATGAAAAATGTAGCATCGTATGAATTCGAATGTTTTCTACCTATAACTGCCAAGCAGTAACATTGCACTGGGTCGCAATAATACTAAATAAATAAGCCAAACTCTTAAAAAAATCCCCTTTCTCAAAAATATTTGAAGAAATTCTACCAAAATGGGCCACAGCAAAAAATGTTAAGCCTTTCTGCAAATCTACGCTAGCCACACATCTAGCCTAGCAGTGTGGGACAAAACAAATTCCAAAGCTCTCTCTCTTTAAGACAATTCTTGAAGAAATGTCCTACAAATAAATGGATCAGATTAAGGAAGTAAAACTTTGTTGCATATCTGCACCAATAACATACTTAGCCTACAAAGTTTCAATGAAATCCTCCAAGAAGAGTGTGAGGAGAAGCAAGGTATCTTTATCACGGATGGACAGATGGATGGATGGACATTTGAACTGAACAAAAACTTGGGGGAAACCATCTAAGCAATAAAGGATAAGAAGGGATGATGACCTGAATTCCCAATATACCCGCTCTTCACTTCAGTGCAGAAGATACAATTTTGGAGGAGAAGCAGCACAAATACCAGCATTTCTGACAGGTTTTCAAGAAATATATCCAAAATGAGCCAGGGTAAAAAAGTGAAACCTTGGTCCATATATACACAAACCACATATCTATATTGAAAGTCACACGGGTCATTTACTCATTTTAAATTAAATATAAATTGTTCTTTTAAAATTTAACATCAGTTTTCTTATAAAAAAATCGATTCAATCCTGATTATTGAATACTCTGCACACTGCACCTTAAATGTCATCAAGAACCTCAAGACAAAAATTATGGATCTCTATGGTCTTTTACAATGGTGGCCATGTACTAAAAGTTGGGTCAAAAAAAGAGCATGTCAAGTAGAATCGTACCAATATAGGGTAGTACAAATTTGTTTATCAATAAGCATAGCTTTTATTGTGATATCACTGCACACAACATTCAATTTAGACTGTACTGGATCACACCTTTAAGCTCATTTCGTCCAAAAATGTCTATGCACTCTAACATTGATTTTGCACTTCTCGGGGCATCTAAATAATGACCTTGCAAAGGAATGTGGATGTATAAGAATCCAAACAAGTGAATAGTTGACACCCTTTGGTATGTAGAATCATATTCTAAAAAAAGACACCCATTACTGAAACAGTCACTGTTGAATGCCTACATAACCTGCGTGACTTTCACTATAGCCAACAAAAGTTCATTATAATTCTCCCACTAGTGTAGGAGAAGCAATATAAAAACTGATTTCTCAAGTCACCCCCATTTTGAAATTTTTCAAGAAATTTTCCCATAGATGATCCAAAGGAAAAAAGTCAAACCTTAATACACATCAACACCAACCACATATTTATGCTACAGTGTTGCTTTAAAATCCTCCATGGGTGGGAGAAGCGATGACAAGAACTTTGTTAAGGTTGAACAGACAGATGGACATACACACACACCAATGCATTGGTAAACAGCACAAAGTTGTTTGCAGTAGTCGGTGAAAGAAATGCATCATTAAGAACCAATACAAAATTCACACCCTGCTTCCTCCTGTAACAAGAGCTCACTCCTAGCTGCCTGTATCACAGCCAGACTCAGCCTCTTCTCCTTTTCTATCAGCTTGTAAGACTCCAGCTTGCTCCTGGTCTTCGTCTGCAACACACATAAAGTGGATATTAAAAATATTTGCAGCGCTGAATAAAAATCATATCTGTGTTCAAAAATTGGCACCATCGAGTTCAACTATCAATTAGTTACTCTCTGGAAAAAGAACAGTAATTTAATAAGAAAATTACATCAATACTTCCCAATTACAAGAATCAATGATTACACAGCTCACTTCTCCTTTCACTTGTATTTAGTATCAATTCTCAATAAATTCAGACTAAAGTTATCTTGGCACCTTTTCCAACTAAAGATGCTTTTTAAAAAAATCTTTACATTTGAACTTTTGATCATTTTAAAATTTTATATTTGAGCTCTGAATTGGCACTATATGGCCAGTATTGTGCTGACATATTGTGAAAACACCCACCTACCTACTGTGACAGGGCATACAGACATACAAGAATGAAAGATCTTTTCTATCATATTAAAGTTGAGGTAACAAGTTGATAAGAGACTGATTAATGTTACTTTTGCATTAATTTATTTTTAAGTCAATGTTTTAAATTCTGTCTGAAAACTATTATCACCATCCAACCCTAAAGACAAATTTGATTGGATGAATGTCACTGGCTTTGAGTAACACTGGAGTAATAGTAGCAGTATATAATTCATGCACAAATAACTACTTTAACTAAGCAAGGATGAGACCTGACATGGAAAGCACAGAGCATGCAGTCAACCCAAAGATGCAATTTAGAATTCTTGATGTACTAAGGGTACACTGACATATTTTTTTTTTTCAAAAGTGACTTCCCTCTCCCTCATCCTCAAACTACACAGACCACAATTTAAATGATTGTGAGTTACCAAGGGACCTCTGAATATTTAAGATGGGGATGCTGTCCCTCCTGGACATTGACAATAAGAAGATTAGAGGAGGTGGGTTTGCTATTTAATTGTTTAGTACATTTTATATTCACACTGGGAATAATTGTCAAAAAATTGGTTTCTGTAATGAAATTGTTTATGTTTCTATTTAAATTACCTCTATTTTCAAGATAATCACCTTTCAGTGCCAATTAGGGGATGGTTTATCTTCACAGATTATGTACTTGCCAGGAACATCAATACACAATCATGACAAAAAAAGATATTTTCTGGACTATATTTGGGAAAACATAATTTTCCTTAGTACATGAATTATCTGGACAGAGAGAAAAGTAATTATTTTTTTGTATCCAGATATTTGGGTCAGTGATGGTGCTACTGAAAATAACCTTATGTTTTTGTTTATAAATATTCTTTAACTTACCTAACAAAAACATTCACTTTTTGACAGCTTCTACAACTAATTCTTCACTTGATTAACTTTTATATTATTAACATAATTTTGGAATAAGTTTAATAGATTTTTTTACAACAAAAGGGGCAAACTTTCAACTGGAAAACAGAACAGTGAACAAAGTCAACATACTGATTGCATTTTCTTTCCCCTCCTATACTTCTTGATTTTCTCTTGTGGTACAGGAGCATCTCCAGGAAAAGGATCCAGTTTCTGAAGGAAACAAAAATAATTTGTACTATATTAAAAGTATTCTGTTTCAAATGCCTGAAAAACTACCACACCAATTACAATATCATCAACAACACCAACAATAAGCAGCACAGCAAATTTTAGTTGAAATCCTTGGTAAAGTTAAGATACATGATCAGAGGATATAATTGCTTTAAAAGATATCATTGAATGATGGAAATCAACTAGTCAAGGTCTCATTTATATAAAAACTGCATGCCAAATCTGGCTGAAAACCTTGGTAAAGTTATAATGCAGAAAGCAAAGTCAGGTGGCTGGATAATCAGGGGGCATAACTCCTGTAAATGCTCTCATGAAATTCTGAAAGCAAACTCATTTCTGGTCTCATCCATATACGGAGCTGGATATACAACAATTCCTGGTAAAGCTGCATAAACAATAGTTAAGAGGAATGGCAATCAGGAGCCATAACTCCTCTAAATGATAATATAGAAGGCTGAATACTGAACTTTGTATGACACTGCATACAGGCATGTGAAAGACAAATTTCACAATTCCCTGAATTATCAGCAAATTCCCGATATTATTTATCCTTCTCAGAAAACCATTCAATTTTCACCATTTAGGACCAAGTGGGAAAACAAATCCCTGAAGTTTGGGAATTCACTTAAAATTTCATTCCTGTATGTACCAAAGTTGGATAAAATCCAATAATTTCCAGTAATGATACCTTTCAGAAATGAATCAACTGATGGAAAGATGGATAACATAATTACTATAGGGCTCCAATGACTCTGTCAAACAGGACCCTAATAATCAGAGGTAACCATACTGAGATCATTTAAAGTAAACTTCATAACTAGATGAAAGAGTTGGTCTAAAATCAATACCTTTCTAAACTCCTTCTGCTGTTGAACTGTTTCATTCTGCTGTCCATGACTTGACTTAAATTGCCTCCTTTCAGGTGGGTCTATCATCCATCTTTTCTTTTTGTTCCATCTTTCAACCTTGTTATGCAATTTGTGACGAGAGGTGTGGTCAAGATATGGAGTAAACACCAATGTATCACTTGCAGAATCCTTCTGTGTTTGGTCTGATGGATCCTTTGCTCTGCAAACTATATCATCAGTGAAGTACCTTTTCTTTTTATCCTTTAATTTAAAAAAATGGGCAAGATTAGCCATTACAGCAACATTTGGAGAGCTTAATTTACATACAAAATATTGCACTGTACTGGGTTTGCTCTGTTAGTGATCTTGTTTTTCTGAAGGAATATGGGTATCAATTCCTGCCATCAACAGGATATGCATGATGGAGAGCCAACTGCCACCCCACCCCCCATTCCAAATGCACAACAGGGTTGACATCTTACATTTTAGAACTAGGAACTAGCTCTGCGCTAAATATTTTTGAAAACATGTTTTTAGTAATTACAGTTCATGCGACAGTAACCAGTCAATATTTGTATAAATGGTGTTACCATTCTTATTAATGAATTGTTCTGGACACACCATATAAGATTGGAACAAAATTAATATCTTCTTACCTTCTGATGTAAAACTGTTCAATACATAAAATAATTAAGAAAGCAAAAGATTCTAATCAGTGCAGTTTTCAAGACATTACAGGAGAGTGCCAGATCACATGAGCACAGGTCAAGGTGCACAGTTAAGGGTCATCTCAAAACTGAAAATTGTAGCTAAGGTATGTGAGTGGGTTAAATTTTATGGCACACCACAATGGACTGGTTTATGTCACATCTCATTTTCAACCATGATTGGAATTAAAGTCAAATAATGTAAAGACACATGAAACATTTTCATAACTATTCAAAAACTGGTACATTCTCTTTCCTTTTTAAACTGTTAAAAGCTCTTTTACAGGTTTTCAACAGAAAAATAAATTTGAAATTTCCCCTCACTCACCAGCTCCTAAAGCAAGACCAATCTATTACTGTCATATTCACATGGGCACATTCATATGTAAAAAGTGATTATTTCCATGTATTATGTATATTTCATTTGCATTGTTTGTTTGTTGTTTTTTTCATTATATGCTATGGGTCATGTAAAATTGTATCTTGTAGCTGACCTTGTCTGATTATTTTTTTTTAAAGTGCATGTACTCTTTATGTGCTTAGTCAGCAATTGTTCCTGATCTTTGCTCATGCTATATGTTACTTTAAACTGATGTCAGTCCTATCAGCAAGTTCAAAGATGTCACTGGTTGAGAAATTTACATGAGTAACCACCTGGCATTTCCTTTCATTATATAGTAACATATTCATGATACCCATAGTTACCCTCATTTCCCTACTGGTAGCCTCACTAATCTGATCTGGTCTGCCAAATCATGACCTCAAACAGGTGTTAGCTTTGGAAAACCTGACTCCACCTGTAGCATATATGCCGTCTATACTCGTGTATAAACCCCCTTCCCGTATAAGCCGATCCCCCCAGGCTGAATAGGTATAAACATTAAAGAGTGCATCACCTGCATATAAGCCCACCAAAATATCCAAGACGACATCACAAGATGCACTCAGTAAGTTTTCAATGCATTTATTTTTAGGAAAAATAACATTAGCAAAAATTATCCATATAACTCTCTCAGGGTTGGCATGTAAGATTATTCCATAGAAATGGTATAAATTTGTTTGAAAAGTCAAGAAATTTATCTAATTGTCTGTTTTATTGTTTTTGCCTAATTCAGAATTGTGTATAACTCAATCGGACGATGACAAGAATTGAGCATTCGCAGGTTGCTGTTGTTGTTGATGTTCTTGTTGTAGGGTTTAATGCCATTTTTCAGCACAAGATAGGCTATACATGGCGGCCAGTATACATGGTGGAGGAAGAATCCGGGAAAACCCCAGAAAGAACCACCAACCCTCGAGAGCAGGTTGGTGTAACACTACCTCTCCTTTTTGACTTGATTACTGTTTGTTTATGCGTTATTGCATTATACTTTTTATATCAGTGCACCAGTAATTATGCTTTTATTTTGCCTTGAAATTGTAAATACCTAACTCATTAAAATATTATCCAAGTATAACAATGAATAACAATAGGGTTTGATTCAATGCTCTCAATTAGGCTAGTGAGTGTATTTACATAATGGCGCCACCGGATGTATATTGTAGGTTTGAATGTGCTGAATGAAGTACATTCCACTGAATGATGTACATCCATTGAATTCAAATCATGGGCACCACTGCACTAAACTTTAATGATAAATGAAGTTTCAGAAATAATGCTTTGAAAATTATGCGAATACCATAAAAACTGAGTTGTAGTTTGCTTTGATGTAAGCAACCTTACACCCCGTTTTACAAAACTACAGTAATCATGCTCATAATACAGAGTGAAAGGCAATTACACACCAAAGTACTCATCTGGAGTCATGAATGCCAAAATTTTCTTTCCCTTTCCATTAGTGGAATTTGCCAAAATCCTTTCAGAAGGTCAAATTTGGTGACATTCTTTGCATTTCCAATTTTATCAATGCAGTCATCGATTCTTAGCAATGGAAATGAATCTGTTTTAGTCATACTGTTCACCTTTCTATAATCAATGCACATAGAGAAAGTTTAATCTGGTTTCAGAACAAGTATAAATGGGGAACTCCAGTCACTTTTACTTGGTTCTATGAAATCATTTTCCAGCAAATACTGAATTTCTTTTTTCAAGTATTCCTGTTTGAGAGGGTTTATCCTGTACAGGTGTTGTTTTACAGGTTTGGAATTTAATTTCAACGTCAATGTAAACTTTGTTTGTTCTTGTACGAACATCTGGAAATAAGCGCTCACATTCAAGTAATAACTGTTTATGTTCATTCTTTTCTTGTTGTTGTAAATGTGAAAGTTTCTGGTCCAGATTATTCATAATTTCTGAATTCTGAAGATTTGTCACTCCAAAATCAACAGTGTCTGATTGCATCCATTCACTTAAATCCTCACTGAGTGGGACAGGTACAACTAAATTAACCGCATGATTAACCTGGCAATGTCTCTCAACATACTGGTACTCATTTAATTTCTTTACATCAGAGTACTATTATTTTAATTTAACTCATTCATTTTCTTCATTACTTTTTAAGGGCCGTAATACCTCATCTGAAGAAAATTTTGAACAATGAGCAAGAGACAGAACTCTATCACCAGACTCAAACGTTCTCTCCACTGAAGTTCTGTCGAACCATAATTTCACTTTTGACTTGAATTGCTGGATGCCAAATTCAAGCACAACTGGCTGGAAAATTCCAGACAAAAAATTTGACCCTTGATCAGATTGGACAGATTTGAGAAGGTCAAATTGAGTATAAATCTTTATCAAAGCTTTTGCAATTGTTTTCGTTGTAATATTCCTCAAAGGAATTGCCTCTGGGAATCTTGTTGACACAAACATTATGGTCAACAAGTATTCGTTACCTGACTTTGTCTTAGGTACGGAATGACACAGTCTACCATTATTCTGCTAAATGGTTTGTCAAATGCAGGAATAGGTTGCAGATGAGCCTTAGGTATCTTCTGATTGGGTTTTCCTACCATTTGACAAGTATGACAAGATCTGCAATATTTACAAACATCACTTTTAATTTTTGGTCAATAATAGTGATTCAAAATCTTGTGACAAGTCTTATTAATCCCTAAATAACCAGCCAAAGGAGTTTCATGGGCCAGACTAAGAATTTCCTGTCTGTAAGATTTTGGAACTACATGTACAATCTGATAGTTCACTGACCACTCATCACCAGCATGTACCTCGGGAGGTCTCCATTTTCTCATTAAGGATCCCATTTTTAATGAAATAACAAACAAGTACTTCTGTGGCTTCAGTTTCACTAATGGCTCTTTGAAACAAACAGGAGATCTCAGGATCTTTTTCCTGTTCGACAACAAGTGATTGTCGTTTGTCACCCTGATTAGAATAAAGAGAATGAGTAGTTAAAAGAGGATCACTGTGATCAATACCTTTTGATTGATTCAAACAAGGAGTGAAAGTGACCTCATCAAAAGCCTGATCAATACATGTGTCAGCTAAAGGAATACTTTCCTGATCAACATCATTCTCAAGAGCTTTCTTCACCATAGCTCTAGTAACTGCACAAGCTGGGTATAAATCAGGGAAATTCTTTTTCAATTGGATCGACTTTCTGATCCAAACAAGGCATGTCAGTTACAAGTGGATTCACCACAACCTTATCTCCAGCTAGGTCATTGCCTAGTAATAAATGAATGTCCTCAATGGTTAAAGAAGACACGTTTCCAACTGTCACGGGTCCTGAGACTAAGTCTGATAACAAATTTACACAATGGAGAGAAACATTAACAAAGCCGCACTCTACTTCCTGAATAAGAACACTCTCATCAGAAAAAGGCAAAGTACCTGATAATAAAAGACTCTGAGAAGCTCCTGTGTCCCTTAAAATTTTAATAGGGATGAGATTGGCCGAATCACACCAAGAGTGAGATAGAACCCTTCAACATGAATGGTTCATAATTCCTCATAATAAAATCAGATTGGGGTTTATTAGACCCAACGAATGTATTGTTTTCAATACATGACCGTAACCCTGACCTCTTAGAAATAAGAGCATTTCAAATAGGTCTGTCATGAGTCTGATGCATATTTTTCAATTTGTAGCAATCAGAAATAATGTGTCCTTTCTTCCTGCAATAGGTACACTTAGGAAGAGATAAGGATTTCTGATCAAGCTTATCAGAAACTTGATTTCTAAAGGTTGTGCCAGATTGAAATTCAGAAGGGCTCGTATTAGGCTGAAATACTTTTTTACCAGAAGACTGCTGAGTGAAAGACTTGTCTACAAAAGAAACTTTAAGACTCTGAGCTAAGGAATACTCATCAGCAGTACAAGCAGCATTTTCCAAGGTTTCGATCTTATGCTCATCAACATAAGTCCTAATGTCACTATGAACTCTTCAACTGATATGAGTTGTTGGAGATTTTCGTAATCTTGATCAACTTTTTTGGCTAAGCACCCCCTATCAAATAACTGCTCTTTTTCTCTTGCAAATTCGACATGTTTGTCCAGCTTCTTTTTTATAGTTCCTGAATTTTTGCTGATAAGCCACAGAGACAAAGTCATAATCCTTTAAGATGCATTCCTTAACCAGATCATAGTCTGCACTTTGCTGTACTGACAGGGATGCAGATGTCTCGGGCTTTGCCAAAAAGTGCACTCTGTAGTAATCGAATCCAATGCTGCCCTGGCCATTTTTAATTTTCAGCAATTTTCTCAAAATGAACAAAATATTGATCTGCTTCTTTTTCCAGAAAAAGGGGTACTAACTTCATATTTCTTAAAACATCAAAAGTAGGGGAGTATTTTTCCTTTGCCATCTCTAATTCTTTTAACCTAATCTGAAATCCAATTTTTTCCTTTTCTCTTTGCATTTGCATTAATCTATCTTCTTTTTCTTTCTCAAATTGCATTTGTCTTACTTCCCTCTCTTTCCATTTGTACCATTTCTAGCTGAAACTGAACCTATCTTATCTCTAATTCCAACTTTTTTAGCTGTACTTCCATTTTCAAAATTTCCAAACACTCCTGGGTAAAATTGAAAAAATTCTCTACTTTTGATGATATTGTAAAAAAGCCTGTTGATTTCACTAAAGATTTCTAAAATGTGAAATAATACTTGGGATTTAAAAAATTCTGAAACTAGGGTAATTTAATTTTTCAAAACCAAAGTTTTCTGAAATATTTCAGCCAAAAGTCATATCCCGGACAAGCCCCCAATTTTGTTACGAGTTAAATAAGTAACAGAAAAGAGTGATGACAACAAGCTTTGTAAAATTTAACAAATAATTTATTTCTGTAGAATACAAAGTGAAAAATGAGAAAAAAGAACTTACGGTTTTATGAATTAATCCCAAAAATAATTCAAGAATTAAAAACAGAAGTCCTATGAATAAAAAGTCAAGAATGAAATTGAGTTCGAGTCCCGATGAAATACAAAATTGAAGGCAATGACATCTGTTGTGGTCAGCAAAGTGCTGCTGTGTCAACAGTCATTTGTTGAATCACAGAAAATATTATTCCAGTTTTGAATTCAGTATAATTTCCAATAAATGTCTTATCCAAGAATTTTGTAAGAACACTTTTGTATTTCCAGGGAAATGAAGCACTTGAATTAAAAAATTTGAAGAAAATAAAATTTCAACCCAAACTGGTCACAACATAATACAACTTAATGTGTCAAATGTTTTAAGCCCAACTGAATAAACCTTTATCAAAAAATCAGTTACACGACTAATTAAGACGCAAAACAGATTCTCGGGTGAGGGTCAAAATTTCATTCTTCTGGAAAAAATAGAAGTTTGTTACCAACTGATACATGATACTTGTCACACAGTCCAGGTATGACCTTGACTCAACGATTCTTACTCTGAGAAAGATTTTTAAAAAATACACAAAAAAGTTGTTTACCCAAAACTGTCACTGATTTTGGAACAAGGTCAGCACTAGATACAATATTTATATCAATGAAATAAAAAAAAAAAGTCAGTCAGGTCAAATCCAGTAAACAATGTTACATTACAATAGCATGTACTGGAATTATAAAATTTAAAACTAACAAACAAACAATTAAATTAAATATACATAACAGAAGAAAGGGAGATGCTCAGTCTTGGCCCTGGCCCTGTATTATGAGGCTATTCAGTGATAAATAGAGAAGACGATACGAGCCCCTGAGGTGCAAATACTTTATAGTACAAGTCACATGGGTAATGTATGTGCATTTACTCATTTTAAATTAAATATAAACTCTTTTAAAATTTAACAATATTTTCTTTAACCAAAGTCTATTCAATCCCGATTATTAAATGCTCTGCGCCTTAACTGACACCAAAAAACTTCCAGACGAAATTTATCTGTCGCTATGGACTTTAATAATGATGGCCATGAACTAAATTTGGGTCAAAATAAGAGCACACTGAGTGGAATCATCAAAATCGAGGGTAGCACAATTTTGTTTATCAATATAAGTAGCTTTCATTGTGACATCATAGTGCACGACATTCAATCCTGATTGTATTGGATCAAACCTTTAGGTAGTCCTACAATGTAAGATGTTATCACATGTTATTTATGTTTTAGTGCTACGTCTTACTACCCAAATAACAGCAGTTGTATAGCATATTCTGATGTCAGCTGACATAGGAACAAGTAGTCAAGGTTTCAGGAATATCTCACACACTTGGCAGTCCATATCAACACACTTCCACAAATTCATACGTAATTAATATACTTACTGTGCTGTTTTTATCCTGGTGGAATCAAAATCTGACACTAGCAAATGGACGCATCTTCATGTTCCGTTGATATACATTTGAATTTGTTGAAATGCAATGTAGTCGAGGTATGCCAAAGTATGTTCACATAGGTTCATGTGGGAGATATGTTTCCTGAATGAAACGAAACGTTGCTTACAGTTCCAACAGGCATAATATACTTTTATTCGTTTCGTTAAAGAATAATATTTCAGCTTAACCTGATTTCATCATTCCCTGCTTTCATCGCTTTCCAGCCAAGTGACATGTAGGCCAATGAAACTTGAAAACAGGTCTATTTCCTTTGTGATAACTTGAATTTATTAGAGAAAAGAACTGACTAAAATATTATGACTTTATTTTGTAGAAAAGCGTCGTTATTGGTTGCTAGCTGTGCGAGATATTAATAAAAATCTGACTTTCGTTACGATGTTAGTCTACATCAAAACAAGCTACACAGCGCCGTTAGTCAGGCTGTAAGACCGTGACGCCCAAAACATAAATATCAGCGTCGAGATCTTACATGTAGGACTAAACTTTACGTTCATTTCGTCCAAAAATGTCTACGTACTTTAACATTGCTTTTGCCAATTGCAAATCCAAATGAAGTGAATACTTGCCGCTTAAAAGTATATTGATCAAATTCTAAAAAATGACACCCATTGCTGAAATAGTCGGTGTTGAATAACTACATGACCCGTGTGACTTGTACTTTAGTTAATATTGCCTGGGGTAGTAAATAATTTCAAACGAAAACTTTACAAATAATTACAGACGAAAACCTTAACATCTGATTTTCCATCCATCTGCTACGTTTGTTTCTACAAAGCTTATGTTCTTTAACAGGGAATACTGCTCTCATTCACTATTATTTACAGGTGCAGTCGGCCATGTGCTTCCGTTAAGACTGGTCTTTCACATCATGTGTTGCCAATTGTTAAAAGGATACCAATGCAAATAAACTAATTTTTCTACAACCAGTCAAATCGTTTAAGTTAAGTTGTATTACCACGCTAAGAAAGTCATTTTTAAATAAATGAGCATCTGTTACAACTAATGCGAGTGTCAAGTAAACGACCAGCTGGGAGTAAAATCAAAACTATACGTTACGGCGGTAAAATAATATCAAGTCTTATTGGACAGTTAACACATATAATACAATATGTGGATACAAATATCGAATGTTTTGAGTTTCTAATTCATAGTTAAGAAAAAAATTACGATATAATGACAAACACCATGTCGAGCCATTTTGGCATACATTACTTAGCTTACATATGTGAAAAGATTATTTATAATCTGACTTTATTTCACAAATAAACAACAAGCTTAATCTGTCAAATAGTTTCACATATATTAAACAACTAATTTATAATATGAGAGATAACGTGTATGTCCTGGACAAGTATTAAAAAAACTATGGAAAAGAAACCTAAAAAGACTATAAAAAAAATAGTAACTCCAACGAATGTAGTCCTACATGTAAGATGTATCACATGTTATTTATGTTGACGCCCAAAACATAATATCAGCGTCGAGGTCTTAACGTGTAGGACTACAACGAATGTGATTCCTATGAATGCTGGCTGATTCAAACAATGGCCAGTTAAAACCATATTACGGGCTGGTTAGGACCAAATGGCAGGCTGATTCGAACTATGTAAAACTATATATATATATATATATATATATATATATATATATATATATATATATATATAATATGCAACCAATTTATAAATCAGTTTAATATTGATATTCTCTAATTAGAAATTTATTACGAGACAATATCTTATTTATCTAATTGAAACAAATACAAAATAATACAGAATAAGAAATAATATACAGGATGCTGATTAAGTTATGAAATATCTCATGAAATTATGTTTCATGTAAATTTCCACAAATTGTAATAACAAAAGAAGCACCTTAGAATTTCACTAATGACAGATTCACATAAAAATTTACAACGTTGTGCAATTTTCTAAACAGTGTTACTCATGCAGTTATCAGGTGTGAAAAATGTGACAAGCACGTGTTGAGTAGCAGACTGGATGCTTATTATGGCAGAAAGTTGATTTCCCCTGTCAGCATAGCTGATAAGGATTTTTATGTGAAAAAAAAAAAAAAAAAGAATTAAAGAAATACAGTTTTTTAAATGGTATGTGTCTTTGTTTAATTTCACAAATGATAATTACAGAATTTTTGACAAATGTTCCTGTCTGCGTCACTCGATGTTGATCAGTATAAACAAATGTTGTGTTTGTGACATCAGTGAGCTCTTGAGAACTTTAGGTTTATGATACTATGTAAAAACTTTAGGTTTATGATACTATGTAAACAGAATGTTAACAGATTCTAATTGGGATACCCTGGAATTGTAAAAATAAAGCTTCCCGCAGAAAACTACAAAAAATATATAATTAAACTAATAAACTCCAACCAACCTCTCCAGCGCTTCGATAATTTTCCTGATTTTACCAGCAAATCTTTGTTGCTGACGTTAGAAATTTATTTCCCAATTTTTTTTGCAATTTTCGTAGCTTATCATTTACTCGTCAGGTACTCATCTCGACAATTAATCACCCTCCCTGCTGCTGTGTGGGTTTGACGTAATTAAATCATTATCATACCAATAATAGAATTTCATACAGCTAGATCAGCTCGACAGCGACTAGAGTCAGTTAAAAAATATATCCCTGTTCGTGATATTGTCAAGCAAAAATTACAAGAACGTCAACAAACACAGGAAGAATTTGCTGAAGAAACACAACAATTATTTAAACTGGTTACAGAGGCTACCAAACGTCTTCTTCCCATGTTAGAGCAAACCGCTAAAGCAACTGGAAAAATAGCAGACAGAACTAAAAAAACAAAAAAGATTCTAAGAGAACTTCCAGGTGAAATAGCTGCTGCTCAGCCAATGTGAGAAATACTTGAAGATATTGACCAAAAAGGATCATACACCAGAACCAGAACTAAAACCAAAACAAGTAAGGACCAGAACTGAAGTGAATGATAAATTTACCGAAAGAGATATTTCCTTCATAAAAAATATTGAAATGGTAAGATTACCTGCGCTTGCTGTGCACAGCTTTGATCAGAGAGAAAAATTTCTAAAACTCGAGTAAGCTGATGATAATGTAAGTCGTGAAACCTGGTACAAATGGATATTTCGCATACACCATGGAGTTGATCAGGCCCGAAATTATGATCCAAGATATATTGTATTTGATGATGGAATAAACAATTATCTCAAACAGTTACAACAACGACAACCACTCCAAACAACAGGTAAGAAAAAAGAATGGCAGGATTCAAGTCCTGAACCCGGCACCACTGGAAGTGGTATTGGTACAGGTACCAGGTGAAGTGGTCTTATTACTTCATGCCCCAATAACACCCTTGCCGATATTAAACGATTAGAAATTCTGATTGGCGGAAAACGAGCTGGTAATAACTCCCCAGAAATCATTAATGAAGCAGCTGATATTTGTCAGAGATTATTTACAGGTGGTATCATGGATATTAATGTTTATCGATCCCTCATTGATGAAATCGCCGATGATTACCACAGTGATTAAGACTATTGCGTGTGGCTTAATTAAATATTATTATATCAATAATGGAATCTCACACAGCTAAACTAGCTCGACAGCGACTAGAGGCAATTGAAAAATATCTCCCCGTCCGTGATTCTGTCAAGCAACAACTACAAGCTCGTCAGGAGTCTCAGGTGGAATTTGCAGAAGGTGCAGAACAATTATTTAAACCGGTTATGAAGGCTACCAAAGATCTTCTTCCCGCGTTGGAGCAAACTGCTAAAGCAACCAGACAAATAGCAGAAAGAACTAAAAAGACATAAAAGATTCTAAGAGAACTTCCAGGCGAAATAGCTGCGGCTCATCCACAAATACAAGAAGAAATACAACAAGTACTTGAAGCGTTGACAAAGTTTGTGAGGAGGTTGGTGATGTAAGGGATCTTGTTGCGCCAAAACCAAAACCAAAACCACCAGCCTGATTAACCAAAGAGGGTCGTAGGATACTTCGAGAAAAAGCTGTAGTGGTTGCCGCAACAGGATATCAATATCGTGATACATTATTAGATCCAGGCACCGCTAGTGTTTCAGAAAAAAATTGGGTTTCTTTTATATTTCAAAAGTCCCATGGTATATCTAAAATCACTGATAATTATAAGGATGAATTTGTAAATTTTAAGAGACAAGTCGAAGAGGCTATAAGACCGCCATTACTCGGAGATATATTATCGACAGAAAAATCGTCATTTGGCCCACCTCGTATTGAGGAAGAAGAAACAACTGGAAGTGGTTTTGGTACGGGTGCCAGAGGAAGTGGTCTTATTACTCAGTGTCCCGATAATGCCCTTGCCGATGTTGAACGATTAGAAATCCTCATTGGAGGAAAACAAGCTGGCAATAATTCCCCAGAAATAATTAATGAAGCAGCTGCTATTTGTCAGAGATTATTTACAGGAGATATCATGGATATTAATGTTTATTGATCCTTCATTGATGAAATCGCCGATGATTACCACAGTGATTAAGGGTATACAATTAGATCAGTGACAAGAAAATAAGGTGATCATACATAATGCTCACCATGGACCGATCATGGTCAGGGTGATAAAATCACGATTACCCGCATATAAAGCTTACTACGGGGATGGACTTGGTGATGTTCTTCAGGGTCTGTTTAGAAGGATAGCTCCGAAAGCAATACCATTTGCAAAGCAACTGGGGATGAAAGCTATTGATGTTGTTCGTGATAAAGGTATTAGTGCTGTTGGCAATGTTGCCGGTAAAGCATTCTCGGCAATCAAGGATAGACTATCACGATTAATACGACGAAAACCTCAGCCAGTAAAACCTCAGCCAGTGAAATTACCCAGCACAGAAGTTATGACTGCAAATGTTAGTAAAATAATAAATCAAGCTGCTAATCAAAAACTAGCAGAGTTGGCTGCTGTACCCCTATCAGAAAAGAAAAAAAAAATATAACTGCTAGTCTGATAGCAGGGAGCTGTCTTCGTGTTAGACGATAACAAATATAATAAAATGTTCAAGCGTGTATCTGATCCCGCACTTGATATGGATGCACCAGTTCTCAAAGATGAATCGATACGTGATTATCAGTATTATTCTTATGACGCACGACAGCCAAATCAGCGTGGAAGAATCGAATTACAAGTTCAGGATACAAGCAGATATTTCTTACCCGCTGAAGCATTTACTGAAGTAGAAGGTGAAATTTTAAAAACAGATGATACTAAATATGGAGCTAATATTAGGGTTGGTTTTGTAAATAATGGCATTGTGGCGTTGTTTGACAGTGCTACATATATTATCGACGGAAGAAATATTGAATCAATTCAGAAACACGTCGACGTTGCCACGACGATACTTGGCCTTGCAAGATACAGCAATGATTATTCAAGACCAACTGATCCATCAGTGATGTTTGTGAAGGATACTTCTGATCATCCTGACAACAGACCGTATAATGTAAGATTACCAAGAAACTTCGCTGACGCTGATGTGTGGCCGGTGGTTCATGGTGCTAATCCAGAATTCAACTTAGGATTCACAGCACGTCAATCAATGCTGAAAGATGGTTGTAGAAGATTTTCATGTGGAATTCCACTATCACATATTTTTGGTTTTTGAAGAAATGTCAGAAAGGTCATTTTTGGAGCCAAGCATACAGTTCTACTTGTAAGAAAAGCTACTGACGATGATGCAATCTGGCGACCTGCTGGTGATGCTGGTAAAGTAATACTGACAAAACTTTCGTTGTGGATGCCAACAATTACTCCAACAGTACCTGAAGAACGACGGTTACTTTCTTTTATGGCTCAAGGCAGTAAATCAACATTATCATGGCAGATAGCATCACAGCAAGGTGTCTCTGCACCGCGACATGTATTTGTTGCTTTCCAAGATGCTGCACGAGTAAACTCACACACACATAGTATAATGATATTTGACAAACTTGATGTTACTAAAGTTTCACTGAGGATAAATGGACATCAAGAACCATCTGAGGATATTTTATTGAATTTTGATCTCAATCATGTTGCACGTGCATATCATTGTTTGATGACATTCATGGGACGTGATCAAAATATTGATTCTGGTATACAAATATCACAACTAGATTTTACAATGCTGTATCCAATCTATTATTTTTCACTGGAACATTTGGATTTAGTTAGGCAATCTGTTGTTGATATAAACTTTCGAGCTCGTGTGGCAAGAAGAGCAATTGCTAATTACAGAGCAATCGCTGTTATACTCAGCGATAAAACAATGTTGCTTGAAGGTGTTGGAGGACGAATGAGAGTCGTTGATGTTCCAGTAGAAAACATGTAATTAAGTAGCTCATGATATTATAATGTCATATCATCACGTTAATGTTACTCTGACTCCTGGTCAGATTAAAAAGCTACAATGGGCGTCAAGAAAGAATTCGGGAATAAAAATATTACTGAAGTCAACACAGATTTCAGGTGGTCCAAATAAACTATCAGTGACTGAACGTCAACTCAAGCACTTCAGTGACGCCAAACGACCAAAGAGTGGCATACGACTTGGTCTGTCTGCAGATGCCATTAGCGACATTGCCAAGACAGGTGGTATATTTCTACTTCTCACAGCTATACCAGCGTTGACAGCTGCTGCAGTTGCACTTGGTGCTGTTGGAACTGCCGCTGGAATGGCATTAAAGAAAGCAATAGGAAAGGGAATAAAAAATTTCAAAAAAAGGGCAAAGGTCTAAGACTGCCAAGAACACTGCCGTTCATGGTACGGAAAAGGTCTAAGACTTCCCGGGACATTTCGTTAAACGCAAAGCGTCTCCTTCCCATGTCCAATTCTGATTTACTTGATGCTGCTGAAAGATTAAATATCAAAAACTAAAGAGGTGTTTTTATGCGTGATCAATTACCAAAACAACCAAATCATGTTGAGACCGGTAAAAATCAATCTTGGTAGAAGTTCTGGTCCGGGTTCTGGGTTGCATACGCGATTCATCCTCGTGGAATTATTTATTTTGATTCGTATGGGTTGGCACCACCGAGGGAATTTTTAAAATATGTCATTGGAGTGCAAACTCCAATCTGGTATTCAACATTACCAACACAGACAATAACTGATCCACCAATATGCGGCCGTGAAGTAATTGCTGTACTCGATGCTATTTCAAAATCTTCCGATGCACCTCATAAAGCTGTAAATGTGTACACGAGTTCTGTTTTAAATAATCACTAATCATATAATGGTTGATATTTATGGAAGATCCTCTATCAAAGACAAGAAGAAAGAAGATATCGATTTGTCGAAATTCGCTACAAAAGATGAACTCTCCGAGCTTATCGATTTATCAGGGCGTTGACCGAGATGAAGTTGTTTTCCAAGATAGATACGGTGTTCTAAAAATAAGTAATATTAAGTGGATCGACATAATTCATAGAGTTCTCGGTGCTACCATGGATAATATTCTAGTATTTACTGACGGCGGTAGAATCAAAGACTCAGATATATCATTTATAACTATCAGGGATGAAATTAAATATAGCATTGCCGATCGTTTAAAATCCACTGGTGATACGATGACAGATGAACTCAACATGAATGGAAATAAAATCGTTGTTTTAAGAGAACCAACAGGTGATGAAGATGCCGCAACAAAGAAATATGTGGATGATAAAGATACTACAATCGATGACAAATTGAATACACTATGAGCCGAGTATGACATTCATGTAAATATGTTTATAAATACTTGTAGCAATTTTTAAAAACTTAATAAAATCGCAGACGATTTCTTTCGAAGTCCAATGGTTGCCAACACAAAACTCTCTGAAATTAATACAAAACTCGGATATGTTATCAGTGGAATTCCTGATATCATTCAAAAAACTAACCTGATTAAAATTCCTCACAAACAGATTAACAATATCATATACACAGTATCATTAGTACCATCAACATGGTCACAGCAAATCAACACTATCAAACATACCACGGAAGTCACTGATGTGTATAGGCTGTTTGTGTTCAGCGCTGCAAAATTCAGGATATTTACCACATTTCCATGGCTGATAATTTTTCTGGAACCGTGTCTATTGTATTAAATAAAGATGCCAAAGAATTATTTATACTGGAACCATCTGATATAAAATAACCGCAGCCTCTTACTGGTGGTGTCTGGAATTTGTCGCTGAAACATCTCATTTGATTACTTAATATCAAGTATATCATTTCACCGACGTCAGATCTGAACATTGTAAACAAATACAGATACGAACAAGCGTGTTTGTTACAGACCCAACTGAAAAACATCATTGATGAGTATACAATAAAAATAAAAAAATACTGTAGACGTATCATTGTTACTGATATAACTGTTTATTCTGCATCTGCTGTAGTCGCTGGGACAGCAACTATAATCGGATAATTATCAGGCACATATATAATAGCACCAGTAATGGGAATTGATGTTGCAATTATAACCGGTATTGCTGGTATTCTTAATATAATTGCAAAAAAGATATCTACGTGTGCGGCTGACAAATTACATGACTATCAAATATTGTTGTCGGCGGCAACACATTCACACGCCAAATTATCATCGCTGATATCATCAGGACTCAGTGACGGTGCAATATCAGATCAGGAATTCGCAGAAATGATTAAGGTTTACTATGACACCGACAAAGTCGATTTACTTCCTGATTTAAAATCAAGTAAATAATAATGATGACAACGCAGCAAGAACTCCTCCAACAAATCATCGCTAATACAAAACCACCGACAACTACGATGATGTCAACGAGCTCAGCTAATCCTGAATTCGATATTATCTTTCCAACGGCAATTCCAGCAAACGAAATCGCGCTAGCACAATTGCGAGTATATCACAGTTGGCCCAATATTAGATCAAAATCATTTGGTGGGTTGCCCGCAAATAACTCATTAGTTTTTTCTTATAAAAATAAACCTCATGGAACTCCCGATTGGCAAGTTGTAGGAATTCCCACAGGCAGTTATCAAATAGAACAGATCAACGATGAATTTCAACGCAGGATTAAATCTATCACTGGCAGAGAATCTAAAATCGCTATTACGGTTCATGAACCAACATTATCAGCCGCGATAGAAATATCAACACCGGATTACACCGTAGATATATATCAATCATCGATCAGAACCATTTTAGGATGGTCAGAAATTCCATCTGTTTATAAGGGACCTCCAGAACTGATCAAAGCTGATTTCGTCACTGACAAAAAGATATTTTTAAATTATCCAGAATATCAAAGAGAATATCCATGGTCTCGATATGATGTAGAGAGTATAATACAGGCCTTGACCTCGCCCGATGAAATTCTTGATTTACCAATTTTTATTCTTGAAAATGACAAAAATTGGGTCTTCAACGATGAGGTTTCTAAAAAAATTTCCAATAACATTAAATCCGAACATAAACGAAAAGTGATGATCTTCAAAACTTGTTTTTGAGTATAACACAATATTACAGCGATGATGTAAAACAACAAATCATTGAAACTATACAACATCTAAACCAAGTTGCATCAGATTTTGAATATTTAAACAAAATCGTTTCCGAAGCAGCGGATAAATACAAAAAAGAATTACTCAATTATTATTTGATAAACAAAAAGCAATTACCAGCATTTACATTTACATTACCGGAATTTAACGCTAACAAGTTGAGAAAAACCGTCAACAACATGATCGATGAAAATTTTCCCAAAAGTATCGCTGCGTGGAGAAAAATAAACCCTACAGCAAATATTCTTTGACATGACAATGATCCATACAGTGGCGGTCATCATGTATCACCAGGTGTTGTGAATATCACATCGATGATTGCATTTAATTTGGTGTGTGATGCTATTGATGGAAGTTATCAAGTAGATTTTGAAAAATCCAAACAAGCACAACAGGGATATCTCTTATATTCATTTTCCCCCGAAGTACCTCCTGGGTCTTTAATTGTGTCAGTGCCTGTTAATCCAGTTTATCTGCGATGTCATAATCCGCTGTTGTCAGGAATACCTTTTAGACTTACTGACCAGGCCAACATTTACTTGACCTCCGTCAGGAAGTTCTGGCAGTAAGTTTGTATGTGAGATCGTGACTGATCTCTTCTCAAATTACATTACACAAATAAATATAATGGACGGAATAATTGCAGAGATAGAAAAGCTAACCCATGCACAACAATTGATGGTGTGTTATTATTGTCTAAACAAACTTTGTAGTAAGATTATCGATGATGTAATTGATATAGTAAAAAATTCTGAATTAATGGAAAAAAATAAAAAAAATAAATCGGAATCAGAATAAATATTATAATCCTGAATCAGAATAAATATTATTATCAGAATAAATATTATAATCTGAATCCGAATCTGAATAAAAATAAAAATAAAAAATAAATATAATGTGTCAGAATAAATATTATTATCAGAATAAAACCTAAAACCTAAAATAAAAATATTTCTGAATCAGAATAAATATTATAATCTGAATCTGAATCTTAATAAATACTGTAATGAAATTTATTTTTTTTTACTAAATAATAAAAAAATGAATCAGAATAAAAATAAATACTATAATCTGATTCTTATCAGAATGAAAACAGATAGTATAATCTGAACCTGAGTCACTTTTATAATCCTTCTTGACTTTCGTCAGTGACTTTACAATGGATTGTTTCATGATCACAATCACGATCAGACATAAATTTTTTTAGCTCTCGCACACGTGAACTCATAATCTTTTTTGTTTTGTATTCATGTGATAACTCTGACCTAACCTTTTCGATCGCGTTTGCGAGTGAAACAAATTTTTGAATATCCTCATCATCAACATAAAGTAGAGATTGTTTTATGGCCTGTTGAAGTAACTTAATGAATCGATACTCAGCTGCTAGTGTATATCTTCCATCATATTTCCGTTACTGTAGCGCTTCAAAGTCATTTATGATTTTATCAGAGTCCAATTGTTCTGATAATTCTATATCCTCGTCATTTAATTTTTTAATTTCAGAAATAATTGCATGAATATTTTCAGAATTCATTTTATATTAAATATTTGTTTAAAATAAAAAATAAATCTAAATTAAAGTCAGAATAAAATAAAATAAATCTGAATCTGATTATATTTGTGAATAAATCTGAATAATAAATCTCAGAGTCAGGATAAAAATAAAATGAATCGGATTATATTTCTGAATAAATCTGAATCTGAATTATAATAACAAATAAAAATCTGAATCAGAATAAAAAATAAAATAAAAAACTAAAATAAAAAATAAAATGACAAACGAGCAGCGACAATTATTATCTCGACGCTGAATGAAAATATATTTTTCAAATAAAATTTATCGTGGCGACAGACGTCGCTGCGACAGACGACGACACATGGATTATCCGTGACAAACGTGATCCTGTTCGCGTGTCTCTTCAGGGTCATAGTGGAGGTATTGTAACTATAAATAAAAATTCAAAACCAGGAATACTGACTGGAATTGATAGACCTTATTATGAACGAGCATATCCTGTCACGGCAGTTGTTTATGCGATATATACACTGAATGATAAACCTGACATTTGACATCCGATGAAGGTTTCTAAACTGAATTGTGTTACTGAACGATTTACAGAACATTTTACAAAATCAAAACGAGGAAATGCTTTTACAGAACAGAGACCTAAAAAATAAAAGATTGGACAGAAACAGTTAAAGATGCCGGAGAGTCCATCAACGATGTTGCTGAGTTAACAAGAAAATTAAAATTTCCAACAACAGTAAAAACAGTAACAGGTGAAATTTTATACGATCGAAATATAAATCACGAGGAGATCTAATAGTGATTATTGATCATAATACGCATGCGTGGACGAGTAACGTAATGATATTTCCACGAGATCGAACTGTTAAATTCTACAGTGGTAATATGTTTGGTTTTATCGGAAATATCAGCAAGAGTGATCCTGTTTCTGTTTGGTTGTTTTCGAGTTCAGAAGATTCTTGTTATGACCAGTTTGTACGACCTAACGGAGATATGTACCATACAGAATATCTCTACGAGGAAATGAAACATCTCGCGTTGAAGTACTCAAATGACGATCTTGAACATTTACTCGGTATTTGCTTTTACAGTTCCATCGGTTGCTGCACATGCTGCTCAAAAGAAAAACTCGTGGGAATATCTCGAGGAAATTTAACTGGGTTGTATAGAGTATGGTCATGGAGGTGTATGGAACACGAAATACGATCATAAAATGTTGTATCGGCTGACATGGTAGAGGCTTATCCAGGAAGCTTTCTTGGGTTCGGAGAATGTTCTGAGTATTTCAAACGATTTGGTCATCCAACCCATGAAATGGTTAGAGTTTCCATAAACGGACCTTTACCTGATTTTGATATGACAGGATTTGCTAAAATTATGTCATTTGAGTTAGCACTGAATCTACATCTCCGATCATTTATGTCTGGTTTGCAAGATATTTTTCAGAAAAATGTCGGGTTTCAATAGTGTTGTTGAGATTTATGCTTGATTCGGGTATTTTGATTTCTCTGACGTTGACTGAAGCTATCATGATTCTCAAAAACAAGTTTGGTTACCGCCACAGAAGAAATACTCTGATGATGAAAATCCGAATATAACCGATTATGAAAATAAAACCGCAAAGGATCTAGGACGGAAAATAATCGGTAAATTTACTCAAGGTGGATCATATGATCATAAACGACATTGTTGTAGATTAATCATCCATGATGCTGAACTGGATTTTATTATTACCGATACAACATCGATAAATACATTTGTGACTCGAGAAAATGCTTATTTGTATGATCGAAGGTGAATCACCGCAGTTTACTCATTTAAGATCTTCGATGCTTGCTTATGTTTGAATAAATTTGTTGTCGATGATTAATCAATTTGCTGATACCGCGGTTAGGGTCGCTACAGATTCATTTTATATCAGCAGAAAATATTTGGAATCACTGAAACAATTTGGTATCGGTGATCATGCTGATTGGGGTGGTTGGCGGATAAAACAAGAACAAATCTTGGATTATTCTACTTCTGCTGATTATAAACCAGAAGCGACATTTTATAAAAATAATGGTTTATCACAATTATCATCGGCTCCATCTGTATTTGATCATGTAACTCGTCATAAGACTGTTTATCTTAACGGATGTGGTGGATCAAGTAAAACAACACGTGTGATTGAATTATTTCGTAAGAGTTATTCAAACTCCATCAGTATGATCGTACTCACACCCACACATAGAATAGCTCATGAAATGCACGAGCGTGGAGTTAATTCGTGTATGTATCACAGTTTCTTTCGTTGGAGAGGAGATGAGTGAGATCCGTCGAGAATGGGAGAAAAACATATTCCTAATATTGTTATTCTTGGGATGGTTGTTAACGAGAAATACTGCGATTATCATGTGTGGTGATCATGGTCAACCACCAACTTTTGTTGGATCATCTCCGCACGAATGGTTGAAAAAGTTTGTAGATTATTATGAGGAGATAACTGATGATTATAGAGCTATTGATGAAGCGCTGAAAGAATTCAAAAGATTGATCAGATTGCAGCCATATAGAATTCAGTGTAAGACAATGCGCGAAATAATTTCAGAAACTCCGATGAATGATTTTTGGAATTTATGGAAGCCCACTGAATTGATAATCGCAAATAGGAAGATTATTCGTGATACACTTCAAGAGAAATTACTTCTGTTACACAAGGAAATATTTTCGGATTTGCTTTTTCCGTTATGTTATCGTCCAACAGATACTCGAAAACAAAATGTCAAAGTCGATATTCCAGGAACCAATGAAAAACAAAAACTCGTTCTTAATGACAATGTTCTTGTTGCTGTTAACGCAGTTGAGAACCCATTAACGATGGATAAATCTCCGTGGACGTTAGGGTACGCCATGACGATTCACTCGTCACAGGGATTAACTATTTCTGGTACTAAGATCTGGATCATCGATGATCGGATCGAATGGTCAAATTTAGTTTATTTGGCGGTTTCGAGAGTCAGAGAAATGAATCAGCTAAAACGAGTTGTTATGGATCACGAAATGAACGAGGAAATAACTGATATAAACATTAAAGATGTTGTCAAGAAAAAATTAGTTGGTTATCATCAATCTGACAAAAAAAATAAAAGTGATTTTGATCTCGATGTTGATTTTTTCATGACGCTGAAACAAAAACAGAATAATCATTGTGCAAGCTGTAATACAGTAATGTTGTGGCAATATTCGAATAATTATCCAAAACATTTCACCGTGGATAGAATTAATAGTAATCTCGGTCACACACGTGGAAATGTGATATTGACCTGTCTTGAGTGTAATCCAAGTAGGGGTTCTAGTGTTCTGCGTTTACAGAAGTGAAAGCGGTGGTAATTGTGTATCTTCAGGAATTACTTGTAACTGTTCGCGTACAAATCCACGCTGAGGAGCAGTTGAATCTAGTCTGTAGATTGCAGGTCTACCCGTGGATCTTACCATGCAGGAAATTTTATGTGTGGTCACACTCCAAATAGGATCAGTTTTTGTTTTTTTTACCACCTTCAAGTTAACCGGGTTCATATAAATATCTTACAGTAACATTACCTAATACTGGTTGTTTTGAGGTAGAGTCGCGTCGTTGTATTGGTAT